>JAZHYW010005535.1:0-29707 GCA_037355805.1 Ixodes ricinus
GCATGATGAACAGGCGACTCAGTTTCTTCTTCTTGCCCTGCAGGTAGGGTTTATTTGTGAACCTGATTGTTTTAGGTCCGACAACCGATTTTGGGTTGCTGCTACCTTGCCCACTGCGTATTGTTAAACCTTGTTCTTCCTTGTTAGATTGGCTTAGAGTTTGTTTAACTTTGCTCATTTGCAGGGTGGCGATGTTGAGATGAGCCCCGGCCCTGATGAAGATACTCAGGCTCTTAAACAAATCCTGGGAGGGCGAGCAAAAATTGCTGCCGACATTACCCAAATAAATTGTAATCAGGCATCTTTGTAGACTAAACTTGGATGGTTTCGAGGAACGCCTAACTGTTATTGATTCCAGTTTATCACAACTACCGGCTTTTAATAACAAGTTGCGGTGCCTTGAAGATAGAATTTTTGCTCTTGAGGTTGCTGCTGCCCAGCTGACAGATAAGAACGAAGACCTGGAAAATCAATCTCGTAGGAACAATCTGCTTTTGTATGGGCTAGAGGAAGCTGATAATGAAACCCCCACGTCATTGCTTAACTGTGTCACCAATCTTTTGTCTTCCAAGTTTTCGTATTACCTGTGACGGCTTTGAACGCGGTCACCGCCTTGGTTCTAATATCGAAGGTAAAATTAGGCCTAGTTTCTTACGGGTGGTTGACCACCGTGACAAAAATTTAATTCTCAAAAACGCGCGAAAACTGAAGGGTACCCGTTTGTTCATTAACGAGGATTTCTCCCCACGGTACGTAACATTCGTAGGCAGCTTTGGCATGGTACGGCCGAGTTCAGACGGAACGGTTCAAAAGATTTACTACGTCATGACTATGCACTCGTAAATAATGTTCGGTACAAATAGGACGTGTCAAATAATTGCATTGTGAAATCTCCTACTCTAGTTACTTCTACGCCCGCTGAATGACATTCGCAGAATAAGCTGCTTTCCTAGTTAGACCTGCATGCTGTGAGCATTTTCCTCAACTCAAATGATTTTGCTTGCATTGCTTCTTCTTACTGCCCCCATGTCATATGTGTTACTTAAAACCTGGCTGCACGACTCCATTGCCTGATTGTGAATTTACTCCCCTAATTATGATGTGGTACGTTGTGATAGGTCGTCTGGAAGGTGGTGGTGTAGCATTATTTTTTAGGTCTGGTGTCCGGCTTCACTGTACTTCCTTCCTTGGCAAATACAGTCATTGTGGTGCAAGGTGCATGTCGATAAGTTTGTCATTGCTATTCGAGCTGTTTACAGAGACCCCGGTTCTTCCGCTCAATGCTTTTTGACATCCACGCGATTACACATTGAAGCATAACCTTAGGAACTACAAACTCATCCTTACGGGAGACTTTTGACTTGCCTGAACATAGATTCGAGTGTCGTTAACTGCGGGGAGCCGTGACAAACAGCTGTGGTAACGCTCTCGTTGATATCGCTTGTTTTCTCGTTTCATCTCGATCTGGCGGTACATCAGTATACTAGGGATAATCTCAATTCTCTGGATCTCGTTTTCCTTAGTCATAGCATTACTTTGTCTGGTTTTCTGTGTTCTTGCAGTAAGGGGTCTATCAGATCGCTACTGCTGTTTTTGTGGCGCTTAATATTCGTGTACTGCATGCAAATCCCGAAGTTGTCTCCTTTCTGGAGTTTTCTAGGGCAGATGACCAGTCCATTTTTGATTTTTCTTGGTTTTTATTTCTGATGAGTTTGTTGCCCTGAGTAATGACTCGCAGACGTCGATATTGGCCGCGCGCGCAGCTTGCCAAGTAGGCAGCGCGCGCGTGGCTCAACAGTGAGAAGCGCCTGCCTCCCCACGCGAAAACCAAGGGTTCGATCCCGGGGCCGCGGGGGACGCCTTCTTGTTGACAACTAATGTAATGTTCTGGTACACTCGACAACCGTGTTGCTTGTTCGAGGTCAGAATGCTCTACGCGTCGAACTTTCTGCGCCGATTATTCCAGAAGCCCACGCGTGTACATGAGCGGGCTTCTGCGTAGCGAGCCAGAGTCAGCTCTGCGCCCAGCGCATGACTCATGCCCTTCGCCGACTGACTGACGCTCGCGACCCTCTACTGTTATCTTTTGTTTCCTCTTTATTTCAGGGCAGACGTTCGCCCGATTAAACGTTTAGTTTACTCGGTTATTCACCGCCTTCATCACTTGTCATTCGTCACATTTTGGTGGAGCTGCGGGGTGCGCATCCTATGTTACTCAACCGTGCCCCTCCAAGGACACGTTCCGGCAAGCCCCACTCCAAGTCGTCGACTGTTGGAAGAGGCAGGGCGTCGGGCAAGCCAGCTGCCCGCGGGTACAACGCCCTGAGTTTGACCACTGTCGGACAAAACAAAGAAGCTACCGAAGCCGACGATGAACTCCACGGCCCGAAGTCGACGGAAAACCCCCAAACAGCACCGTCCTACATCTTCCCGCCTGTGGTTCCCCGTGCTTCGATCGCCATTCCACGGTGAAATCTACGACGATGTAGAAGACTCGGCCGCAGCACTACGGACGTGTGGCCCGGCTACAACGTCGTGGACGGCAGAATCCGCGCATCCAAAGCATTTACTTCGCACTGGAGGGAACGGCAAGAGAATGATTTGAGAACCACGAGGCTTCCCTCCAGACGTGGGAGACATTCGTGGAGGAGCTAAAGCGCACCTTCAGAAACCAACACCGACGTCAACCAGCCGGAGGACATTCCTTCAAAAAAGATGCCAAGGTCTGAACGAGAGCGTGACTAGCTTCGCTGAAGATGTCCTGCGCCCGTGCGCCCGTGCCGACCCTGGATCCGCGGAAGACAAGAAGGCTGCGTGTCCTCATGGGAGGCGTGAAAAGCGAGATTTTTTGGCGGCCTCGTTCGCAACTCACTTGGTGACCGTGGAAGAATTTTGTTGCTGAGGCAACTAACATTGAACGAGCGCTGTCGGCCAGGGTGGGTCATTATCAGAGACTCGCCGGCGTAGCTGATACCTCATCCCTTCCATCTTCCCTCCCTGACCTCGGCGAAGTTGGCATCAAGAACCTTCGGGAGGTCATTCGGGACGTGGTTCGAGAAGAACTGAAGCGGCTGCTCTCTTCTCCAGAACGACCTGCCGCTTTATTTCAATCGCCGAGGCTGTTCGCGAGGGGAGGTACACCGGGCCCTCTTGCCAGAAGTCCCCCGTAGCAGTGTCCCCCGAACAGCCGGTTCCTGACGTACACGCCGGCCGCCGCCAAGCGAGAACCTTCCCGTCACAGGACACTACCAGCCAGCTCCCAGACTTGGAGGCACCGGCGCCGGGAAGTATGCCCCACGCCAAGAGCAGCGTGGTGCGAGGAAGACCGACGTTTGGAGCGATCGGCCGGGACCGACCCCCGCTGTGTTACCACTGCAGGGAAGCTGACCATCTGTATTGCCGATGCCCATGCCGACGACTCGGGCTGCGCAGGTTCCACCCTGAACGACCCGCGCCCCCGTCAGCGGTGGTGAACGTCCCAGCGAGATCGATCGAGTACCCGCGACTGCCCCAGTCTCCCGAACCTGTGTCCCGCCGAGAAGTTCCGGCCGCCGCCGCCGACGTCCAGCTTCGCCAATGCACCGACCCCGACGAAAGCCCGTCGCCCTCGCTCCTCGCCGGGGAAACTCAGGCGCGGCAACCACTGGAGGTGGAGTTGCCGAAGACGACCGACGTGGTAAAGAGCCTCCAAGAACAACGGGAGCGCTCCCACTCTCCCGACGCCACGCATCACAACGACGCCTCTTGCATGGATATCCAACAACCCTAAACGTTATTATCCACGGCCACGACGCATCGGCACCTGTGGACACCGGAGCAGACTACTCAGTCTTGAGTGGGAGAAGCCTTCCTCGCCGCCCGCAAAAAGTGGACGGTACGCCGTGGGATGGACCTCGTACCCTAACCGCCGTGGAGGGCACATCATCACACCAGTCGGGAGATGCACCGCTCACGTCGAAATTCACGGCGAAACGTGCCCTGTGAAATTCGCCGGTTCGGCGAAGACTGTTCTAGAGATGTCATTCTCGGCATGGACTTTCTGTGTGGATACGGCGCCGTCATCGGCCTGGGTGAGAACAGATTGACGCTATGGAAGCCTGTTCCGCCTTCAGAGAAACCCCAAACAGCGTCAGCCGCCATCCGAGAGTAGCCGCCGACCACGTGAACCTGCCGCCGCGATCAAGTGTTGGTCGCACCCGTCATGGCCGATGCAGCTACCTGCGGCGAAGTTGCTCTGGAAGGCAGCCTCCAACTGCTGCTGGGAAGAGGGATAAACGTTCGCAAGAGGAGTGGCTGACCTTCAGGATGGGCGCACCGTGGTGCTCTTGACGAACTTCCGACAAGCAACGCAACACCTCACGAGAGGTGCCGCTGTGGGCCACGTCGAGGAACTTCGAAAACTCCGCCGAAATCGCCGTGATCGCTGACGAATCTTCACCACCTCCGCAATGACATTGCACCGCCAGCGCAGCTCGACATCGACCCGAAGCTTCCAGGCTCGAAACGACGGCAGCTGAGTGACCTCCTCGCCGAATACAGCGACGGCTGTCGCAACAGTCGTCGAAGGTGCGCCAAACCGCCGTTGCGAAGCATCGCATCGTTACCGAGGACGACGCGCTCCCTGTGCACCACTCGCCGTACATGAGTCTCCGTAAAAGAAAGGATGGTCATCCAAGAGCAAGTGCAAGAAATGCTGAAGGACGACGTCATCCAGCCTTCAAGCATGCCCGAGGGCCTTTCCAGTCGTGCTGGTTAAGAAGCAAGGACGGAACGCTTAGGTTCTGCGTGGACTACCGGCAGCTGAACGCGGTGACGAAGAAAGATGTCTATCCACTCCCCGCATTGACGACACGCTAGACCGGCTGCGCCACTCTCGGTACTTTTCATCGATGGACCTGAACAGCGGCTACTGCCTAGATCGAAGGTCGACGAGCGGGACCGAGAGAAGTCAGCTTTCGTCACGCCGGATGGACTGTACGAGTTCACGGATGATGCCCTTCGGACCTATGCACGGCGCCAGCACACTTTCCAGCGTGTCATGTACACTGTACTGGCAGGACTGAAGCGGCAGAGCTGATCTCGTCTCACCTTGACGGACGTCGTAGATGCTTTCAAGCGACTTCGACGAGCACTCTGACGACGTCTCCGAGCTGTTCTCCAAGTCATAAAGACCGCCGGACTCGCCTCTCAAGCCGCCAAAGTGCCGGTTCGCCTATGACGAACTGAAATTTTTAGGTCACGTGGCTTAGTAGCGAAGGCGTCCGTCCAGACCCCGAGAAGACCTCGCGCCGTCGCGGCATTTTCAACGCCCACAGACAAAAAGGCTGTGCGAAGATTCCTTGGACTTTGTGCCTACAAGCGACGCTTCGTTCGTAATTTCGCAAGGATATCCGCACCGCTTACTAAACTCAAGAAGGACGCCGAGAAGTTCGAATGGGCCGACGAGCAGCAGCACGCATTCGAGGAGCAGAAACAACGACTCCAGACTCCTCCTGTTCTTGGGCACTTCGATCAAGATGCGGAAACCGAAATTCATACGGACGCAACCCAAGCAGCACGGATTTTTGGCCAAGCAATGGCCAATGTCTGGCGATGGTCTTTTGGCCAGTGGCCAGAGAGGTGGCCATTCATTGGCCAACGCTTGGCCGATGGCTGACGGCCGGTGGCCCAGTGGCCAATGGCCAGATAAGAGGCCAGTCACCGGCGAGTCTCTGGCCACTGCCTGGCCGCTTGGCCAAGGACCATTGCCAGCCATTGGCCAATGATTGGGCCAACTCTGTGCTGCTTGGGAAGTTACGAAGGGGACTTGGCCCAGTACTGGTTCAAGTGCAGGAACGCGCCGATCGTGTCATCGCCTACGCAAGTCGGACGCTGTCCAAAGCGGAGCAGCAGTTACTCCACGACTGAAATGGAATGTGTTGCGGTCATCTGGGCATTCACGAAGTTTCGTCCCGTACTTATACGGCAACCCTTTCCGCGTTATCACGGACCACCACTCGCTCTGCTGGCTTGCGAACCTAAAGGACCCTTTAGACGTCTCGCTCAATGGAGTCTCCAACTGCAGGAGTTAGACATGACTGTGGTCTAGACAAGTCAGGCCGCAAGCACAGCGACGCCGATTGCCTGTCCAGAGCCCCTGTCGAGACATCTCCCGGTAGCAGTGACGACGATGACCACGAGTGCTTTCTAGGCGCAGTGAACACCGACGACATGGCGCGACGCCGAAGAGACGATCCTGAGTGGCGTGCGCTAATCGAGCACCCCGAAGGACGAGGGGGTACTATCCCCAGTGTCTCCTCGAGAGCCCTGCTCACCTTCATCCTCCGACATGGTGTACTTTACAAGGAGAACTTCGGAGACAACAGCTCTCCATGGCTGCTCGTAGTTTCTAGCCGACCTTAGAGCGGAGATCTTTCAAGCCTGCCACGACGATCCGACGTTCGGACACCTTGGTTACAGCCGTACGCTGGCCTGAATTCGTGAGTGGTATTACTGGCCAAAGCTGCCGAAGACCGTTCACCTCTACTCACGGACGTCCCACGAGTGCCAGCAACGCAACAAACCGCCGACGAGGCCGCCAGGTCTCCTGCATCCGATCGCTCCCCGGGACCGTACCGCTAAAGCAGATCGGAATGAATCTACTTGGTCATTTCCAACCATCGACGCAAGGGAAACAGATGGATAATCGTCGCCACAGATTATCTCAGGCGGTACGCCGAAACGAAAGTGCTTCCTTCAGGGACTAGGTGTCGAAGTCGCCATGTTTTCCATCGAGTCCGCCGTCCTCCTGCATGGTGCTCCTGAAGTTCTGATCTGAGACCGTGGATCATCGTTCATGGCCCAGCTTACGCAAGAAATCCTACGTCTCAGCCACACCAGCCATCTGCGCACCACGGCGTACCATCCGCGGCCCAACGGGCTGACGGAGAGGCTCAACGAAACCATCGCCGATATAATATCCGTGTACGTCGACGTAGAGCACAAGACATGGGACGAGGTGGTGCTGTGCGTCACATTTGCGCTACAATATGGCCGTGCAAGAGACCACCGTGGTGACTCCTGTTCAGCTGGTTCATGGTCGCAAAATAACGACAATGCTGGACGCGATGTTACCCCACGAACCGGCTGTCGACGGAAGCGACGACGCCCAGGTGGTTGCCCAACGGGCAGAAGAAGTCCGTCAGCTCGCCAGACTCCGAATTCAAGCCCACCAACGTGTCGACACTGGCGGCTACAACCTTCGTCGCCGGGACTTCCTTTTCCAGCCCGGAGAAAGGGTGTGGGTGTGGACACGGATCCGCCGCTGTGGTCTCAGCGGGAAAACTCCTGAAGCGCTACTTGACCCTACAAAGTGCTTCGTCGACTCGGGGATTTGAACTACGAGGTGATGACCGACGGAGCACGGACTTCATCACGCTGCCCTCCTCGACCAGAAGTCGTACACGCCGTGCGCATGGCGCCGTACTATGCTCGATAGGACAGTGGACTTTACGTGTTCCAAATGACTCTTTGGTTTACCGTTATTTTTGTTTGCTCTGTTTTGTTTTGAGCTGCATCGCCCCGATGCACTTTTTAAAGGGGGAGTAATGCCGCGCGCGCAGCTGGCTAAGTAGGCAGCGCGCGTGGCTCAAACGGTTGTCGCGCCTGCCTCCTACGCGAAAAGTCAGGGTTCGATTCCTGGGAGCGACGTGTCTTTGTTTATTCCATCACTTTAATGTTCTGAAAATTCGAGAATCTTGTTGCTTGTTCGAGGTCCGAATGTTCTACGCGTCGAAGCTTCTACGCGTCGAACCTTCCACGCCAATCATTGCCAGAAGCCCATGCATGTACATAGGTGGCTTCTGCGTGGCGAGCCGAAGTCAGTCTCGTTCCAGCGCTCGATCCTGCGGTTTCGCCGACATCGACGCCCGCGACGCTCTGCTGTTTTCTTATGTTTCCTTTTTGTTTTGGGCGCAAGTTCGCCCCATTAAACGTTTAGTTTCTTAAGTTATCGTCGCCTCATCAATTTCCATTCGTGATAATATGTTACTCAGCGAATTCTGCACGTTAAATCAGTGACTGTATTTCGAAGTTCGTTCCAGTCGAAATAAAAAAAGAATTGACAGATCCTTGATGACTAGGGAAGTGTTGCTTATATCTCGCCGCGTTAAGAGGAATAAGAAACTAAAGCATAGTGTTACTCCAGTGAACGTAGACCGTTTTGAATGTTTGAGGAAACTCTGGAGGAAAGATGGCCGCTGCAAAGGGAGTGTTTAATTTAATATAACACTGACTCAATTTATGTAAAGCTAAATCCAGAGGATTTGGGAGGGTCCTCCTACCCAGAGATGAAACACCCCTTAATTTCATTATTCAGGATAAAATGGTAAGTTAACACCTTCGATATTTCGAATAGCTATTTTGAATATTTTACGCCTGTTTATACACTGCATAATGGCTGCGAACTTGCCTGTCCCACTATAATATGTCCACTGGTAATGACATTGAGGTTAATGAGTCTGGTGTACTTATTTCGCTCCTCAACCTTGACTGGTAAAAAGAGCTCAGGCACGAATGACATTCCAAATTCTTTTTCTGCATCGTTACTCCGTCTGGACTTCTAGATATTTAACTACTAATTTTCGGAGAAGTCACTTTCTTCCGGAATTGTCCACCGACTTTGGAAATCAGCAAGAATAATTCCAATTTTCAAATCAGGCTAATAGCAGAGTCTCAAATGATAGACAATTTCTCTTACATCCTCTTGCAGCGAACTCCTCAAACACACAGTGTGTAAGCATATATGTCCAATTATCTTGACAATAGTTCTTTACTCTGTTCTAAACAACATGGTTTTCGTCGTCTTTTTCAACCACTACGCAGCTTTCTGGGAGATTTACTCACGACATCGGTCTCATCATTAGATAAAAGAGGACAAGTTGACGCTAGTTTTATTGACTATTCGAAGATGTATTACAGTCTCCATCCCAAGCTTCTTTAAAGTTAAAAGTCATTCTTGAAACTCTCTTCTGCTTGACTGGATTTCAGATTATTTGAATTGCAGATCGCAGTTTGTTTCATTTGCGAATGCCTTCTCTTCGGAAGCTTCGGTTAGCTCAGGTGTGCCCTCAGCGGTTCGGTGTTAGGGCCTCTTTATTTATTTTATATATAAATGATGTCGTCGAAAACATACCCCTTACAAAATCGTCTTCGACTGCAGTCTGTACAATGGCATTTCGTCTCCTAATGATCAACTGTTACTTAACGAATCCTTTATCTGTTTTTTCTTAAATTGGAGCAAGAAATGGCAAATGGATATTAACTTCAATAAGACTGTGTTTATGAGATGTACGAATAAGAGAACCCTTTAGTTTTTAGCTATGGCATCGATGATGTCATTTTATGTGAAGTTACGGAGTTCAAATATTTAGGTGTTTTCTTCACGTCCAACCTCAAACGGGACAAGCACGTCAACTTTATTTGTTCTCGCGCCCTTAGAAAATTAGGTTATGTTAAACGTACTCTTAAATGTTCTACTAAAGAAGTTAAACTATGTGCTTATAAGACCATTGTTAGGCCCATCTTGGAGTATGGATCTGTTCTTTGGGATCCTTATTTTAAGAAAGATTAATTTCATTGAATCTATCCAGGCCAAGGCTGTAAGGTTTATTTTGAATAGGTATGACCGTAATTGTTCGCCCTTCTCGGCTGTTTCATCTCTGGGGCTGGAGCCTTTGTCTAGAAGGCAAACGGTTGATAGAATTAAAATGTTGTACTGAGTTGTTAATGACTGTGAAATAGAGCGATGTAAATATATTTCATTCTCTACCAGTTCACGTACCCGACGATCTCATTCATTAAATATTGTTCCTTTTCAGTCTCATACTAACTGCTTTAAATATTCGTTTTTTCCACATAGTATTGAAATTTGGAATAATCTTGATGGGGAAATACGTACTCTTCCCTATGGTGATTTTATTAGCGCGGTTCTTCCTATTCTTTTCAGTAACGCATGACGTCATCGTTTTATTTTTGTTATGCTCAAGGGCATGTTGTATTGTTTGAATTTTAATTTGTTTCTGTATTTTCCACTCCTGCAATGACCTCACAGAGGTCGCAGTATGTGTAAATAAATAAATAAATAAATAAATAAATAAATAAATAAATAAATAATTGGCGCGAGAGGTTTCAGGGGCGTACTTCGGGTTGGATACCTTGCCGGACGCCATATTGACGAACTGTTCCCATGTGTCTTTCTATGCACGGAGGAAGTGTTTTCCAACTTTGTGGTGTACTATCACGTTGTGATCAACTGCGCCAGCCATATCAGTAGCGATACAAAAGAGCTTTAATTTGGTACTTACGCGTACTAGTTTTTACCCGGATTTAAGACGAGCCGGCGATCGAGAGTCCGAACCATTGGGTGCCATAAATGGCACAGCAGATTCTGTCTGGGCAATTCCAAAAGGAAAGAAATCAGACCGTACTTACTCAGTTCTGTGACCGAGGGAGCCACTGGTCATGCTTCAGCGTACCACCGACACCGAACAGGATGCCAACAAAAACTGCGTTCACACTCCGGCCCATCGCACAAAATACTGTTTGCAGTCACTGAATGAGGCGTGTCTCTTTTCATGTATCTCGATCCTGCCACATTAGACACAAAAACACCTTACGTGGACGTGCTCGAAGCATACGAATCCATAAACCACACCTTGAAAAAAGGGTGTCGTCTTACACCCTTTTGTCTCATATAATGCCCATCAAAGCTTCAGGTCGACGTACAGCGCACTATAGTCGAACAGACGGCCAAAAATGTTTCGAGGGGCTCGATAGCGCTGCTGGTATACCTTATTAAACATCTAAAGTACGTATCAAAGACCACTGTAAAAACCTCCGAGGTTTTGTGCACGCTCCGGTGAAGCTCGCTACGACTTTCTGTTGCACGAATCAGGTTTGAATTTGAGCAATGATAGATTTCGGAAGATTGACAACTCGTCACGCGTTAGCTACATAGTCGCAACAGTCAAATCGGCACACTTCACGAAGTTCCACTCCAATACTGTATTCTACGAGCCTAGCGACCCAGCTAAGTCTGGGAGCTGCACGTGGTCACAAACCATATTCACGTCAGGTGAACCGTCTGCTTTACGTCATGGTGCCATCACCACCACAGCAGAGGCGTGGCGCGCGAGGCAAGCATTGGTCTTGTTTAAAGATTATGCAAACCTGCATAGGTCCCATTTTGATCAGGCTCAACCTTTCGACCAGGTTTATCAAGTTCAACTAAAGTTCGACTATCAGGCGCCTACACAGAATATAAAAGCGAGCTGAAGTTAAAGCGATCGAGGGCAGTATCTCCGGGTCTTTTGCTTTACAATAACAAACTAACTCCGCCATTAAGCATTATCGATTTGATTATCTCATATCTAATGTGTGAAGCAAATCTCAATATAAATATGTCTTAAGGGGTGCTGTAAGTGTTTGCCCAGAAGTAAGTAAACACAGTTAAAAGTCGAACTTTCCCGAACGTTTCTACAAGTTCAAATGCTTGCCGGACCAGTAAAACCTGGAGGCTCAAATTCACACCTCAGTTTCTATAAACATGTCATGTAGTGACAATGTATAATCGTCGTTATCGCTATCCGTGCCTATCACCAACACAAGCCGCGTTCGCTTATCATAACATGTGCAGTGTATATAAACGGCCATACGGAAATAAACCGTTGTTCTGTTCCAACCGCGCTGTCTGAAGGATCTATTACGAAACATTTGGGACATTCCAAGTCTTATGTGCATCTCTAAAACTTCCCAGTTTATGGTGCCGTTCATTCCCAGGTTCCGAACCAGTCCTGTGGTATGACCCATATTTCGGGCGATTTGATGACAATCATTACAAAGGAAGTAATCGTGCCTCTATATTATACATCGATGCAAGAAAGTGTCAAACATTTCAATTGGGAGAATCCAGCGTTTAAGCTAATCTGTTCTCACTGACTCGGACACATAAAACCTAGTTGAGCATTGCCAAAATATCAAAACACTTGCAGTAACAGGGTGTTTCATCCACGACTAATTATAATTAAACTTCCGTTACTTAGAAAAAAAGCTTATTTTTTTCTGGAAAACTTTAACGACCCGGAGAGTTTCCGATAGGAAGTGTAAATTATGAATAAAAATATTTATTTATATATAGCATCTAACTTTAAAATAATAATTCGCCTCAGCTGTCACATTCCATTGCGAGAGATGTTGTTTATCGTGAAAATATGCCTTTGCCTTTGTTAAAACTATGACAGGGGCATTCATAAAGTTCGTATTATCTGTACAAAAAATTAAATAAAAGGTAACAAAACAGCCATCAACATGAGCGCGCGTCCCTCTAGTTTCCGCACAGTATAAACATCGCATGCTATAGTAGCTCGGAACGCTACCAGGGAGTCGAAACAAAAGTGGCACCGGCCGACGGTGCCAAGCATATGCAGTGATCCGTTCTTTTCATTTGAAGGGAAGCAATGCCAAGGATATTCATTCCAATCTGGGAGCGTTGTTCGCTGACAACGCACCAGTTTATGACACTTTGGTTAAATGGCGCAGACGCTTCCAATGGCGCCAAATAAGAGGAAAGCATTTCAAGGACGGCAACCAAGTGATTTCTAAAGTGGAGCGATTACTGAACACTCAAGACGCTGAGTTCTACAACAATGGCCTACGGCATGTGGCGCATCGCTGGAAAAAGTGGGTAACTTTTGGTGGCGAAGATGTAGAGGAAGTTTTAACTCCTACTCGAATTTGTTTGCTGAATCTCTATTCCTTCGTGACAATAATACGAACTTTATGAATGCCCCTCGTAAACTCGTTCCACGCTATTCTTTGGCAAATGTAAGCCGTGATAAAACTGAGGTACGAAAACTTTACCCCAAAGACCGGCGGAAGTACCACCCGCAAGCAACAAGGAAGCGTCAATAGCTGATATGACAGCATCGCGTTTTGTTTCGATCACGTGGTCGCAGAGAGGCCGTGCTGCTCTCCCTAGTACGTGACTTTTGTGTGTATATATATATATATATATATATATATATATATATATATATATATATATATATATATATATATATAGCAGTTTCGTTGTGGTGGATTTCGGGCTGGTGAAATTTACCACCGAATAGTCTAGAGTTGAATTTAGTTGTCTGAATTCTAAATATATACCTGGCATATTTTGACGGCGGGAAAAAAATTTCCAAATGCAATGTGCAGCCAATCTTATCATTCCCAGTGTGATTCGTCAAATATTAGGTGATTAGTTTTAATCACGATTTTACACTTTTTACTTGAAGTAACCTGCGGTCATCATTTAATCCGAAATAAATAATTTATTTGCACTGACTTAAAAACGTCATTATTTGCACTCAATTTAAAACGTCTATGTTGTCTGTATATATGTGTCCCTGTTTGTTTTCTTTTTGGCCTTTTCTGATTTCGCTTCTAAACCAAGCAGTCACCTGCCTGGTTACTGCCCCTGAATAATGTTTTCTTTTATGTATTATAACAGGATCCAAGCCTAGTGCGAGGCAGCCTTCGAGAAAACCTGGATCGTACTGGGAGCCACACAGACGAAGAGCTGTGGCGAGTTCTACGAGAAGCTCACCTGGCGGATTTCGTCACCTCGCAGCCCGAAGGGGCTTTCCCTCGAAGTGGGTGACGGAGGTTCAAATCTCAGGTCAGTCTTTTACATTTTGATTATTGATGACATATTGGACACTTTCCCGTGGTTCTCTAATTATGCAAATGTGACCAAAAGTTTTTTTCTTTTGTTGACGGAACGTTTAAAATAAAGTTGGGATTTATCTTACCGATGCTAGCCATCCATCTTCCAACGATGAGTCCGGGAGATCATAAAAAGGAGAGTTTCTAGATTTGTGCCTCTAAAGTGTTAGCTTTTTCAATTCGTTGGTAAGTTGTCTTCACAACCGGGAGCTGTTTGCGAAACAATGCCAGCGGCTACGATATTTTGTACTAGGCCTTCCTTCCTCGCGTTAGTTACAACGTCCCGTCATTGGTGACCTCAAGCCACGTCATCAAGTAATTTAAACCTCAGAGGTTAATGGATAGGTTGAGTTTGGCTTGCACTATGCCTGACCTCAATTACCTCTCCACGAACGTCCGTCCTGTATGTTGGTCACACGACGCTGAAATAAAATTTAATTACGTTGCGGTGGCGGACAGGAAGTCGTTATTTTTGCGTGATGATAAGCGGGAAAAAAATTGTGGTTTTAGCCACCAATGTTACCCTTTGTGATGCATGACAAGAGTCTTGCGGAATATTCTGCAGTGTTGGACAAAGGCAACTCGTGTGCCTGGCCAGGGCGCTGATCCGGAAGCCGAAGGTGCTCCTCTTGGACGAAGCCACGTCCCAGATGGACGGGGACACAGACCGCTTGATTCAGGCGACGCTGAGGGAGAGCTTTGCCGGATGCACCCTGCTTGCCATAGCACACCGCATCAACACCGTTCTGGACTACGACAAGTGCGTGCTTATTCCATTCTATATAGATGCAGCTCCCCGTACCATATTCGAAATATGCCAGAGTGATGTGTTACCTCAGTCCTTGAACACGTAAAAATGACTCGTTGGAGCGTCAGTTGTCCCGCCTCAAGCGCAAGCTTCCTACCTTCCACAACCTCTCGGCATTTTGTGCACCTTGAGCGCGCGTGCGCAGCCAGAGTAAGGTAGAAATATTGCCTCCTCCATATACTCACAAAGCGTGGCAGTTCGACGATGGAGCCATAGAGTGCCAAGTCACAGATTTGGATCGCGGGGATCTGGTAGCAAAGAACATCAAAGAGCCATTTCTTGGAGAACCTGGACGTCAGCGCACAGCTTTTGCAGGGGCGAGGACTCGAAAAACACTTGTTCGCTCAAGAGAAGTGTGTTTCGGCGTCTGACCGCAGCGGGACTCCAGTCACGTGGCTTTCCTCTCATCCGTTGCCTGCCTTCCGCCTTTTCCATTTTGGCGGCCGCTTCTCATGGAGATCTGCCTGCTTTGTCAGTATATAGGAGGCTTTGCTAGACAGCATATCAATAAGTACGCGTGCAGGATGGCGGGAGTTTGGAAGAAGCTCCCCCGCGCTTTTATTCTGCCAGTGACTATAGATCGTTAGTAGACGCAACCTGTATCCTGCCAAAATACAAATTTCTGGCATATTTTTCAGGATCCTGGTGATGGGTGACGGCAAAGTTCTCGAATACGGACCGGTGGACCAGCTTCTAGGCAACAAAAATTCTCTGTTCAAAGAAATGGCAAGAAAAGCGGGTGTTCGAAAATTTACACACATTTCTGAATGGAGCAATCATCAAAAACTTTGAACGTCTTTCCCGGAGAGCGAAGCCACGGAACAGCCCGCAAAGCGTCAACCTGCTCAAGATTTCCAAACCTACAATTTTTGATCGCAGAATACAACTCAATTCTGGTGTTTGGGGAACAATCTAGTATATGTGGCCCTTATGTTTCAGTCTTCATTTATAAAATCAGGTGATTACTTGCGATGATCGCGAATGTCAATTTTAGCTTCTACGAAATCTCATTAGTCCTGCTCCGTACTTATTGCTTTATCATAACAATGTTTCCAGGTATCCCGTGTTGCCACTTTGGGCTCATGGTCAGTAGTGTAAATGCTTAGATGGTTGATCTTCCCAGGGGGTAAAGCTTATGGCAAAAATGTTTTGAGTGACGCGCGTCTTTTTATTGCTTGCTGCCTGTGAGGCAGCTGTGGAAGTATAAACTTCGGCGACGTACTACCGCGCTGATAATTAATTCCTAATTAACAGCGTGTGACCCCATTGGGCGTACCCAGTGCTCCCGACCTTGGTGCTATATATGTATATTTTCACAGGTGGCACCAGAGGCTGACCCCGCCCACGTCTTTGCAAAGGGCGGCAATGATTTTTATTCTCTTTAGAAATGACCTGTCAGTGAAGTGAACGCTATATATAGTATTAGAACCAAGTTGGTTAGGTACTACCGTACTGAAATGCAGTGCCCATGTGACAGGCTTCATAAAGTTTCGTTTTAAAATGTTGTCTTCCTGTGTTAGGCTTTACTGTTTTTGGATTCATTCATTGTGAAAAACAACTAACCAACTACACTCTGTTCACTGTGAATATGGCAGTACGGTGGAAGCTACATGTCCGTTGCACCGTAATTCGTCGGTGTTATATCAAATGATTACACTGTATGCGCACCTTTTGAGCAGAGAGTGAGACAGGTGATTAAAAGCAAGCGACTTTTTGGCCAGGTGACAACTAAAATTTCAAAGCACTGTTGGCTTATGTCAAGTAGATACTACGGACAGAACTGCGACATGGTTCCGCGGATTATGCATCACGCGACTACCATATATCATAGACTTCTTCAATCCGCATTTCACTACCTGATTCTTTGCGAGCGAATTTCTTGAAATGTCTAGACTGGTAGCAACAGAAAGCTTTCCCTTATAGCGGAGAATGCGTGTGTCACTGTGCTTTGTGGTACAATTCGTGGATTCATGACGTGTCAAAAGGGCAACAGGAACTATTCCGGGTTGACGCTCTCCACTTCGGATCTGGCTCCGGAACTGTAAGGCCTGCGTGTCTTTCTGTTTGAGACCTTCAAATGTGGTTCCTGCCGATGACCAGGGGTTGCGCTCGTGATATGTGAAGAGAAAAAGGAAGACTGTGTCCAATTAAATTATTGTTCTGCTGGTTCTGAGACGGTGTTGTTCTTGTCCCTTTTGCTTTTTGTCACTGTTTTTCTTTTTTTACTAAGACTCTTCAGTCCTAAGCAGAGGCTCCTAGAAAAATACCCTATTTTTCATGCTCTTCGTTAGCAAAGATATTGGCGCTTCGCACTAAGTATGCCACGTTGTACTTTGTCGCTCGGCACAAAACAGTGAAACGTAACGATTGTTTTCCCTCATAATGCAATATCGCCGCGGTTGTACCGGCAAACATCGCTTTTGCTCAAGCGCCTTTTTCACGACTACACTCTCAGAACAACAGGGCATCTACTTACAGCCCTTGTCCCATATAAGCCACCCCAAATCTTCAGTGTATACTTGGAAAATAGTGCCAAAGTGCGTGTGTAGCTTTTGCGTCGATGTTGCCTATTTTTTAGTGCGTCCTCGCCGACATGTGGTCTTCACCTTCTTTGTGTGAATACCTGCCTCGAAACCTGACGTTCTTCGGAGATGTAATCTCAGAAGCAATGCATTCACGAATCAAAAGGTAATGTTTATCTAATACCCGTGCCACACGGGCAACTCGAATGCCATTTACAATGAATGACATTCGTGTGATCTACGAATCGGTTCGCGTTCTGTCGCGCGTGGAACGCCCCACGGTCGGCGTGTCGCGCGTTGATTGGCCGATCGTTCAAATGTCATTCGTTGTAAATGGCATTTGAGTTGCCCGTGTGGCACGAGTATAACATAGCCAAGGAAGAGAGTGTAGCGAGTCACAACCATCGATTTCGGCGTCAGCTGCCTTAGTCACTCCGAGGCACAGAGCCGACATACGCATCTCTAGGTTGCCAGGCCGTGGTGCCCAAAACTTGACAGAAGGTTCGTTGAAGAAGGAGCCGTGTAACCAAGATTTGGGTGGCGATTGTGGTTCCAAGTCATAAGATTTCCGGGTTCTTGAAATTAGACTCAAGTTGTCCACTGAGGCATGCCAGATGCGCTTGGATAGTTTGGAGCGTAAAACCCTCAAATAAGTCATATTTTTACCTGACGCCGTTCTGAACGACAAGTGCATTTTACACGACAAAAAGCATTCCCGATTCGCTCGCCCAGTGCAAGGACATACATTCAAAAAACGCTGCAGCGTGGCATACGCCCCACACTGATTTGTCCATTCATCGTGTAGCTGCCAGTTTACTCTAACCATAACTGCAAACGAATTTCATGAAGCTCGCAACAAAATGTAGCAGAAACGTATTTTAGGCTTTATTTCAAGCGCTATCATGCTGTCATGATTCTAAGAAATTGCATAAAATGAAGTTGAAGGGGCAAGAAGGAAGACGATGATGCCACGTCAGTCAACGATGTTACAAGAGAAGGAAAAGTACATGAGGCGTTGCACAGGGATAATCGAAGACTGAGACCGGGAGGAAGCGGCGGATGGGGTCCATGGCTGCGCTCCAGGACGCGCCCGACCCTTGCTGTGCACAAGCTGTCGCGGCGAGAGTTCCACACTCCCTTTCAGACGCCTAAGAGACAAGGGCCTTCGCTGCCTTTGGCAAGTCACTTCGGTTCATCGACGCAACGAACTCAAACTGCAAGGCTTGCTCGCAAGAGCTTCATTTCTTGGAACTGTAGATGTGCTTAAGCGTGTGTGTAATATTTCCTTTTTTACTGTGTACATACTCCTTTTGCTTTCCCTTATATCTTCGTCTTCCTTTTGTAAATATAATGGGTTGTAAACTATACGTTTTCCGCCTTAGCTCTACTTCATTCGCGACGTCTCCGGCCGAACCATGACACATGCCCATGGTACATTTTTTTATTGTTCTCTCGACCAGAACTTCTTTTCTCCCGTCACACTATCCTCTCTCAAATAAAACCGATAGTTTTGCTCAAGTCCTGCAGCCTTCGTACCGAGAAAGACGGTTTCTGTAAACCAGAAGAATGCGGGAAAGGGAATTAATTGCGTTGCACACGGTAAAACATATCGTTCTGGCGCGCAACAACATGAATTTGTCCTTGCCTGTTTTGTTGGAGTTTAGGTGAAAGTTCTCATGAAAGGGTTGTAAAGCCACACTTGACATCCTGGCTCAAATAACCCTTGTGTGGAGTACTCGTCGCATCAAGCTTTCGTCGCTGTGGATCGATGGATAGGTGCCCTCGAACCAAGCCGTAGGTCTTTTCAAATCGCGTCATTAAGTTACTAACGTCAGACGCGGGATTAAGAGGCCTGATGTGACGACCTTGATAATGGAAGTTCGCATGCCTAATACATTTTCCTTTCAAACTGTACAACGGCCGACATATGTCCGATGACTTATTAATGACTGATAAAAAAGAAAAAAAAATAATATATTTTTTCTTTTTGTTTCTTGTGTTCGTTGGTGAGGACCTCGGTTTCAAAGTGTACACAAGAGGTTTACTGATCGAACATATTAGCTGAATTTGAAACGTCGTCTGACTGACTTGTTTCCCTGTATCTTCTATTTTTGGTTGTTTCGAGATTTCTCACCCAGCCTCAGGTGTTTCAACAATATGGCAAACTTAAACCAGCTAGGCTGCGCCCTCACTGTTTTTGCCGTAAGAGTGGCGTCGGACGAAAGTCACACACTGAGGAAAACGAAACAAATTTATTGTCGCCATTTTGCGTCGCTTGTCAAAACATAACTTTAACAGGCTACAACTTAACACTGAGTACTGACTGCGAAGTTTATGACGCACATACGCATATCCTACCCCACCAACTGTTTGGACGGGTAGCATACAACATGTGGCTGGGGAGGAAAAAACGAAAAACCGACGACTGCGCACTCAGCTCGGCTGTGCCGCACCAATCACCTAATTCGCTGCTTTTCCGTAACATTCCCTGTTTTACTTTGTTAGACTCCATTAACATGCAACTTATCTTGAATGATAGAAAATGTAAAAAAAAAAAAAAACCTAACGGCAAGAAACTCGACCTAACTCACCCCATCAAGGGACATGGCGCAGTTCTGAGGCTGCCACTGCTGCGGGAAATCGGCATTCGCAACCTCGGTAGCCGGTTCAGCTTGCCGAAGAGGGCTGTAGGTACACTTCGGTGCATCACTGAGACACCGAGACGTGTGTTAGCCGAAACGGGCGTCTGTCAGAGGGAGGAAACGCTCACTGACACATTACCGTGTCGAGGTTGGAGGAGCTCACGTCAACATACGACCGCCGGAGACGGGGACTCATATTGGTGCTTCGTATGCTCTTAGGGTTAGTTCCTTAGCTTCCAAGGAAGTAACGTACACTCAGAGGTATTTCCGGGCTCTTTTTCTCCGTATTCCGCATGCTCGTTCTCGACATCGTAGTTGATTTCAGGGATCCATTTAAAATTAGGACTTAAAGGACACATGCAAAGTGAAAAATTAAAAAAAAAAAGCCTGGTTGGGAAAAGGAAGCCATTAAACGAATTTACAGCGAAAAATATTTGTTTAACTATGTTTACAGCGCGATACGAATTTGTAGTTGGCGCCCGCGGGCGCCGGAGAAAAGTGGCCGCTATTTAACACCTGACTGGCCACTATTTGTCACGTGGTGCTTGCGATCTTTCGGAAGCTTCCTGTGGTATCTAAAAGTTACTTAATCATCTTTGTTTCAAGTGCAACAAAAAGGAAGATTAATACTGTTAGGATGGAACCTTTACTATCCCGTTTCAATCCTAGAACCTCTCTGCACGTTCCCCCGGTCCGTCGTCGACGTCTTTCCCCTCCCGTATTCGTCCCCTCGCGGCCATCTACGGGGCACGTGCGCCTGGCATAGTCCTTCGCCAGACACTCCTCACAATACGTAACGTTTAAAGCCCAAAGGAAGCTCCTGAAAAAACGCAAGCAGACCTGATAGACCTGTGCGCCGGTCACATGACGGCGGCGGCGCCCCGGAGCAGACGAATTTGCGCGGCGACGGCGGCAACGGCGGCGTGGTGAAACTATAGTTGAACCGGCGTCGCACCACGCTCAGGCGTGCGGCGGCGGCGTGCGTGACTTTATGAACGAGCACGGCTCTGGACCCAATGCTGTGATCTCACACCGGTGATCCACTTGCTGTCCAGCCAGAACTAGACTTGTTGTCCAGGTTTCAGTGGCTTCAGGGTGGATGGTGCGTGTCTCCATTCAGATGAAAGATGTCAATCCCCACTTTCTGCCATAGCAGAGATGGCAGCAGGATGTCCATTAGTGGTTGGTTGTGTTTTGCGGGCATGTGGCGTGACATGTGATGCAGTGCTTTACCATGTGCTCAATACATCTTGTGTCATTCCTGGCCAATAAAGTGCTTCTCAGCTTCCGAGCTTTGCATGCTGACATTCCACGATGCCCTACATGAAGTTTCTTGAGTGCTGCTGGTTGAGCAGCTTCCGGAATCGCAAGTCCGAAGTCCTCGGCAGAGCAGTCCTTCTCCGAAATGAGTTCTTCCGTGCAGTCCCAAAATTTCTGTGCTGATGGATGTGCTTCGATTTTCTCTGGCTCAGCCGTCCTGAACATACTTGACCACACGCTGCAGGGTTGGGTATAGGCGGCCGTTTGCACTCTGTTGAGATTTAGGGTTTCACATGAGGCTCCAACGAGCAGGCAGACTGATTGACGGGTGTCCACCGATGATGTGTCATCTGAGACGGAGGTCAGAGGAGCACTGGACAATGCGCCAGCTGCGACAGGCTTTTTCCAGGCACAAACACCAGTTGTGCATCATACAGGCTGTAGTCGTAGTAAGAGACGTTGGAGTCTTGGAGCACCGCATCATATGGCTTTTGCACCAGACCGAGAAGAGGCCGATGATCAGTCTCCACTTCGAAAGGGCGTCCATACAAAAAATAGTGGAAGTGTTCTGCACCATACACAATAGCCAACAGTTCTTTTTCGATTTGGGAGTACTTATGTTGAGCACTTGACAGTGTTGCAGATGCAAAAGCGATCGGCTTGCCTCGCTGTAGCAGCACAGCCCCCAATCTATACAAGCTTGCGTCGACCGACAGGGTGTTCTTCTGGGTTGCATCGTAGAACGCAAAGATGGGAGTTTCGGAGAGTGATTTTTCACTTCTTCAAAGCACTTCTTTGTGTTTACGTCCCAGAGCCAAGGAGTGTCTTTCCGTAACAGCTGCCTCAGTTGATGGGTTCGCTGAGCTAGCTGTGGGGCAAACTTCGTCAACTAAGTAGCCATGCCCAGAAAGCGCTTAAGATCTTGTCGGTTGGTTGACTGAGGATGTTGCGCAATTGCTTTGAGCTTGGCATCATCTGGCTCGATTCCCTCGGCAGTCAGCATATGACCAAGGTAGTTCACCTCCGACACTGCCAACTTCAGTTTGTCTTTGTTGAACTTTAAGTTTGAGCAATGGGCTTTTCCCAGCACCTGCCGCAGTTGCTTGCAATGGTCAGGCATGGACCTGGACGCAATTAGAATGTCGTCGAAGTACGGGTTGATATTTTCTTCTGACGCAAACACTTGGTCCATTGCCTGCTGAAACATCTCAGGTGCCCAGCTCAGTCCAAAAGGCATGACCAGAAATCGGTAGCGTCCGAACGGCGCAGTGAAAGTGCACAGCCGAGAACTTGCATCATCAAGCTGCATGTGATGAAAGGCATGAGAGGCATCCAGTAGAGCAGTGGTTCTCAGCCATTGATGTTTCGCGGACTCCTTGTGGATCGGCAGAGATGATGGAGGACCCCATTCGTGGTGAGAGGAAGTGAAAGTATAGGTTCATTATGATACTGATTTAATAAATGGATATAACTAAGGGCTAGTGTGAAGTAAGCTTCACTTATTGACATATACACGAGAAAACGCAACAGAAAATTGGAACGTTTGTTCTCAATCTGAGAAAAGACAACTTTTATTTCCGGGCTGGACTGATGAGGCAGGGCTTCGCGGACCCCTGGAATGCCTTCGCGGACCCCAAAGGTTCCGCGGACTCCCATTTGTGAACCACTGCAGTAGAGTGTACACCGATGATCCATGTCGCTTTAAGACGAGGGTTTCCAACGTTGGCATTTGGTAATGCGGACGCTTGATTGCTTCATTAAGTTTTCGTGGGTCTAAGCAAATCCGCAGAGAGCCATCCTTCTTGGTTACTATGGCAATCAGGCTGACCCAGTCTGTGGGCTCAGTGACCTTGTCAATCACATGCTCATCCTCCAAGCGCTGCAGTTTCTGCTTAACCTTGTCTTCCATGGCTGATAGGATCTTTCGTGGTGCCGAAATGACTGGTGGTGCAATCTCGATCTTTTAGAGTTATTGTGAACTCTCCAGGAGACGACCTGTACCTTCGAAGACATCCTTGTACTCATCAATGATTCGCTCTGGTGTGTCATCCCTTCCTGCAGTGCCATCAACCAAGTTGCAGTTGGGTTTGTTGAATTGTATTAGCTTCAGCTCCCGACAAGCATCCGAACCCAAGATGGCAGAGCAGTTGACATGCCAACTATGCAGAACTTCAGTGTTACCGATGTGCCAGGCACGCTGCATCTTAGAAAGCACTCTCCACGTAGTGGCAATGACTCACCGGTGTAAGTAGTCACACAAGCACCAGGGCCGTTAAGTGGTGGGGATCCGGCAACTTCTGAAACTGCTCCGTTTAAATTAGGTTCACATCTGATCCAGTGTCCAGTTTGAACACAATGTCGTGTCCACTGACGTTCACCGCTTGGTTTCATGAAGACGAGTGCTGAACGGTGCGAACGATCAGCAAATCAAGAAGAGAGGTGCATCCTCCTGCAGCTCTCGGGCGACGTGGGCATGACGTGACGGCAACGGACGAGGCTGATGTGGCTGCTGACACAACGCAGCATAATGGTTGGGCTTGCCAAAGTTGTAACACTGTTGTCCGAATGCTGGGTACTGTCGTGGCTGGTGAAGTTGGCCACACCTGGAGCTCGTTCTTTGCGAGTTCTGACGAAGCTGTGGTGGCTGGCGGTGAGTGGGCGCTCCTTCACTGGGTTCCCGCGTAGCGTCATAGTGCCGTGAAGTTGGTGGACCGCGGCGATGTATTGCGAGCACCTCCGGACGCTGTGGCTGCATCTCTTAGACGTACGTTCTGGAAAGTTGCGCTGCAATACACTGGTCCATGACTTGGTCGAGTGTAAGTTCCTTCTCGCGCAACAACCGTTCTCTCAGCGAGTTGTCATTTATTCCATGAACGAGGCGGTCGGTGATCATTCGTTTGCGCGCTTCACCTGAAAGCGCATTGATCTCCCTGCTTTTCTACGGCTTGTGCGAAGGCCTCGAATGTTTGCGTTTTTCGATTGTTTTAAGTTATGGATGACGTAGGGATGCATGTGTTGTGTTGCGGTACCTTTCAAAGTGCTCGTCGAAACGCTGAAGAACGTCGGCGAACTTCTGCTGCGCCGCCGGAAATGTGAATGCGTGGTACTTCTGCACGAGTTCCGCGCCTCAAACGTGTAGCAGCAGAGCAATCCCGGTCTCGTCGTCTTCCTTGTGGTACGTTGTTGCACGTTCGTAGATCGTGAAGCTCTTCTTCCAGTCGCTCCAGTCCTCTGTGGGGTTGGCGGCTGCCGAGAAGGCTTGAATTGGTAGAAAAACAACGCCATCGCTTCTTTGGTAGCTGCTGCTTACTCGCTTACCCCACTTCTGACACCATGTTATGCGTGGGTTCTTTTAGAGTGTCGGATGAACAGGATGGAGATGGATTTAAAACATAACGTGTTGTTTATTGTTACAATGGCGCCCGGCTGGGTCTGCGACAAGTTGCCAGTAGGGCTAACACAACACCAGATCTATGGTGTCGCAACATAGGTGGCGCTAGCTTTCGTAACATATATAACAGGCGCTTTGCTTTTTTTTCTGTAAAAATGTCAAAAACGCCCTTTCGGTTAATTGTTGATGAACTTTCGAGAATTAAATACTGGCGATCTACTGAGATTATATCAATCTTTATTATATATATGGAAAGCCTAAAACGCGCTCTTATATATATATTAATAAAATCACTCAGCTGTATGAAATTTTCTTTGCGGTATGTTCACGTTAATGTTGTGCTAAAACCAAAAAAGTGTCAAATTTAAAATCAATTTTCTAAAACAATTTTTTTTTTGTTACGATGTAGATATGATAGCTGTCTGCCTCAGAAAGCAAGCCGGGAAAGTGTGTATTTGGTTTTGCATGTTCTATCGATTAAGCTTCAATATTGTAAAAACTGTTTTTACTGCTCGAAACGGACTCTGCGAAAATCGCGTCTACACAAACTTGGAAATACTCTTGCCCTTTTTCAACGTTCTCACATAAAAAAGAGTAGTTCCCCCCTGTTATATTTATTGCTCATTTAAATTGTATTATAGGCGGCAAGGTACATTGGAGGAGATCAAAATAGAACGAAACACTTCTTTACAGACCAGCAGGCGTCGTAAAGTTTTAATGAGTCGAAATCGGCAGACGTCGTATTGATTCGGGGCCCTGATTAGCCTATATGAACGTCCCATGTTTTCGGAACCAGCAGATGACCACGACCTTTCGCGCTCGTTGTGTTAGATAGGACGGCCCGTGACAGTAAAGTGAGCAGCGAACCCTGTGCTTACGAGGAGCGAAATGGTACAGAATGTGGTGTTGAGCTTTAAAATATACTATTTTTGTACATAGTGGAACCTGAGACTGAGGCATGCAAGGAAAACTTCGAGGACGAGAAAAGAGGACTAGACACTGTCTCAAACGCAGCTAAAGACTTTATTCCGTGCCCTCATATACACATCCTCGATGTCGCCAAACTTCCCATAAACCATAAAGACCTCAATAGGGTTCACTTTGACACAATCGGCTGAACATTGAAACCAGCAACCAGGATCACTTCGGTCACAAGCCATCCAACTGAGAAGCAACGAGGGGCACTCAAGAGAAACAAAACTACAGAAACCGAAACAAAGAGATAAGGACGTCATTCTTTCCTCTGGAGGGTTCCCACGACACCACCTCAACTGCCCGATTCACAGATCTACAGTACACTCGGTCACAAACCATTCAACTGAAAACAACAAAGGCCGTCCAGCGAAACGAAATCAGCAACCGGACACCGGATTTCGTTTCGCTGGACTATTTTGTTGTTTTCAGTTGAGTGGTTTGTGACCGGAGGCTACTGTAGATCTGTGAACCGGTGCGATTGTGGTGAGATGTGAACCCTCAGAGGAAAGAAGGACGTCCTTATCTCTTTGTTTCGGTTTCGTAGTTTTGTTTCTTTGAGTGCCCCTGTTGTTCTCAGTTGGAGTGGCTTGTGACCGAAGTGATCCCTGGTTGCTGAGGAGGTTTCCGTTGTCTCGTACGGTCGCGTCAAAGTTGAACTCCTATTGAGGTCTTTGCGGTTTATGGGAAGTTTGGCGACATCGAGGATGTATATAAGGAGGGCACGAATAAAAAGTCTTTAGCCGTCTCCTCTTTTCGTCCTGTACCTGCAGTCTCGGAACCCACTATGTATGATCTACACCAGCTCGCCTGCACTTTGACCATCTTTTCGGTATTTTTGCTTTGCAAACCAACATCCGCGTGCCGGATGTAATGGTCCAAACGGCCGCAACGCCGCACCCTGTGCTTTCGATGATTTCGGACGTGGTTGGAACTTGGAATGCATCTGGGGAATCTGAGCTTGATTCTACGCTATGTGAAGTCACTATAATCTACGTATGCACTGGCTCGTATCTCGCGCACGCCGGTTGGCCAAAGCTCAAGGCAGCGGCGGACGCAGAGCGAGGATGGTCTAGCTCGAGATCGGCGGCGAACAGCCCGTGGCCCGAGCACAGCCTCGAGCGCCCGACCTGCATGCGCAGCCACGAGCATGCAACCGTTTGTTCCAAAAATTCTGCAGCCACCTATGAGGAAGAAGGGTGCAACAATAGCGGCTGAATCCCGCGTAAGTATGGGAGAAAACATATGAGCGGCCTTTTCAGGCCATTTGTGTAACCTGTTGGAGGAACTGCTGCGTGTTGTTGTTGCACTTGTATGTCCTGCTGCATCTGCTGTATTTGTTGCCTTTGCTCCGCTTGCTGCTGCTGCTTCTGTAAGGGTCGCTCTATCCACACCGGCGACTCGTTGGAGTTTCGGGTTGCTGCTTGGTTCAGGGTGTCAGTAATTGGGATTGCTTTGTTGCCTGCTGTCGTGTGGATTGAGTACTTTCAGATAGTGTGCGATACCGTCAAGGTGAGACTGGCGTCGCTTGTTCTCTTTAAGATTTCGTGTACCAATCTCTCTTCTTTATCAGTTTGAGATTTCTGCCATGGATTGTGTTTTTACTTGGCTTGTTCCACTCGTACTCTGAATTTCTTTCAGTTGTTGTTCCAGCCGTTTTATGGTGCTATCAATATCGGCTTGATCACGGTCTTGCTCGACCTGGAGTGTCTCAAGCATCGGGCGTGCATTCGAGCTGCGGTCGCTCTTTAGACCTCTCGTTGTTATATCGGCGTAGAAGTCGGACGGATTCTGGATGTGAACCATGCTCGACCTGCGAAGCTGGGGGTAGTGCCCTTGGAACCGGGACGTGAGTTAGCTGTGCCCGAGGGTTGCTTGGATTGCTGCCTGCGCATGCGCGAGCGGCTCCGCGGCATTCTTTCTTGTTTGGCTCCTTCCCTTTGTTTCGCGCGCTTAGTGAATTAGCTCGAGCGGGACAAGAGGAATTGGTAGCCACATGTGAATTCTGTTTTCAACGACCGCAGTACTTGGCCTCGCCATTCGGACAGGCTTCCGGAGATGCTCGTGTTGTCTTCAGCAGCTGCTGCACACCGGCTAGTTTATCGGGCAGCTGGCAGCTTTGTGTCCCGGGTGGTGACAGTGTCGCGGCACACGAGAGACCGCTGTTCGTAGCATTCCACCCCTCTCGGAAAGCTCCAATACCTAACTTCGCGTGGCGGTGCGGAAATGCAAAGTGATAGGGCACTTTTGGAGCCCATAGGCTGGGCCATCAGGATATCCACTCCGTCTGCGTACAGCGCCTCCGGAAGCTTAGCCATGGGTTCGTGGTGTTTGCAGCCATGCGTTACTCCTCGAGGAATACCGTCCGTGGGAACCCGGTGCCTGCGCACCGGGACTAGTGGTCTCTGATCGTGAAGGTAACACGTCCATACGGAGGAGATGTGTGGCTTGTCTGGAGTCGCACGTAGTAATGACGATGGTAATAACGAGTAATAGAGAGGTTCCAACAAAAATGCTCGTGAGAGGAGAAAAAGCATCTCGAAATTGAGCATAACTTTGCTTACGGAGGCGAGTAGAGTTCTCGAAGCGCTGGTGAAATCAAACAAGAGGTAAGACCGATCACATTCGAGTTGAGTTAGGACAAGGCCGCAGCTATCCGAGGAAAGGATCCGAACCACTCTTCTCCGTCTTCTATCGCCATCTGCCGATATAGATTAACAATATTACTAGAACCGAAGCAAATATGTGTATGTACGGTGTTTGGCAGTCTTAGCAGCATCTGATTACTGTCAACAACGTAGATTTTCGATGACACTAGTGACATGATTTTAACTTCTCTTATAGAATTTTTATATAAATTCTCTAGATTGTACTAGTTATCACAACAATCGGCAATACATTCAAGAACTTTTTGCTATTATCCTTGTTTGTGCACTTCTCTTTCAAGAAAGAGAAGTGCACAAACAAGATACTCTGCTGCGAGCGAATGCAAGATTACATTCGCTCGCAGCGAAACCTCTTCATATAATATGCCCGAAGGCATAGTACGGCTGGACTTGTTCATAATTTAGCTTTAAATTGACCACTTGCTGGCCTTTTACGATATGTATTAAACACAATTAACAGGAGCTTCAACCTTTTAAACATTGGCACGTAAATAAAATAATATTTATAATACTTTAGACTATGAAAAATATTTAATACATGACCACGTATTTCCTACCTGTTTACGATTTTCTAGCTGTCTCTATATATGATTTTTAAATATTTTCCAGCTAACGTAATGAGTGTGATCTCTGATCCCATTTTAATAGGGTATGCTAGAATAACTTTTGGATTAAAACTTTCAACGAGAATTTGGTTCATTAGATACCCATGCCATCCACTTAAGTATACAGTATAACTCTAAGGTTGTCCTTCCATTTGCCAAGACTGCCTAAATCGGTATTTTAGGTACAATCTAAGATACCGATTAAGGCTTTATTTTTATGCTGCCATCGCTTGCCAGTGTAGTACACGGGGATGCGTATATCCCGCTCGAGGTATGTTTTATGATACAGGATGGTATTTTGTGTGCATGTGGTACGGGTCTCGTTCGTACCAACTTCTTTTTGGTATATTTCTCACTTACGGACGTCAGATATGGAAGCTTTCCATGTCACCCTAAGTCTTTTTGTTTTTCTGAACAGCTGTAGGGCGTTTTTTGAAAACAAGAGCGTCAAAGTACAGCTGTTCTCTTTTGATTGCAAATTATGAACATTTGTTCGTACCACCATCTTTTTTTTTTTTTGTTCGTTTTCCGACGGAATCACCTGCCCCTCTTTCTGACTCCAGTTTCGTTCTAGAGGACATGAAGATCTGGGTACGTATATTCGCAGCAGCGTGTAAACTACCAAAAGCAAGACATTCGGTTTTGCCCTTGTCGGAACGCGGGTGCGGGCGGTGGGTAGCTTGAGTATAACCCATTCAAAAGTGCGCTCCATCCAGTAGCTGATGCACCAACTGTACGAGTCGGCCACTCTTTGGGCACCCTGTGCATGTATCGGACCCGAGCATCGCGTCGGCGTTCAGCGATGACTCGGATCCAATCACAAGCTTGGTGCCCATAAAATGGCGACTGCCAATGTTGCTCGATGAGGGTTTCGAAAAAGGGTCTAGTGGAGGAGCTTAATTTTCGGTGACAAGTCGCTATGCACATTTGTTTCAGGTTAAGCATCATTAAAACTTGCATGAGATCATGGGGTATACTGTATTAGTGGGCATGCGCACACGTGTTACTCACTGTTTATGAATGTATAAATTGTATTTCGGCGGAAGCTAACTAAAATTTCATGTTCGTCCGTACTACGTAGCGTGCGTGAGAGTA
>JAZHYW010005536.1:0-56994 GCA_037355805.1 Ixodes ricinus
GTGGTCTGTTTGTACGCACCGAATCTAGTTAACGACAGAACGGACTTTTTCGAGAATATTAGGCAGTACCTTCTGACAGAAAGGTCAATGGCGGTATTGGGAGATTTTAATTGTGTCCTATCTCCCCGGGATAAGTCGAGCTCGACACCTTTTACAGATGCAAGTACCGATTTATTAGCTCAAGTAATAAATGAAAGCAACTTAGTTGACGTGGAGGAATGCTTAGAGGGGGCATGGGAAGTACAGTACACTCATTTTCAGGGTAACAGTCATGCACGATTGGATAGGATTTATGTAGCGCTAGATCTAATAGGGAAATGTGAAAACTACAGTGTCAAGCCCGTCTCCTTTTCGGATCACTGCCTGGTACAATGTAGTATCGGGAAGAAAAAACAACAGAGCGGGTTTTCTTGGGAACTCTGGAAATTAAACGCTAAGCTGCTCCAGGACGAATTGTTCGTCGAAGCTGTCCAGGGCAGAATCGGAGAAATAGAAGACCAAAATAACCTAGGTGAGAAATGGGAATTATGTAAGCAAGACATCAAATTAAAAGCAATTGAAAGGTCCAGTTGCATCCAGTATGAGCAAAAAAGTAATGAAAAGACGTTAAGATTAAACTTGCAAAAGTTAATTGGGTTAGAGAGCAGAGCGCCGGGTGTTTTCAAGGACGATATTCAGCAAATAAAACAAAAACTTGAAATGTTAGATGCAGATCGTTATCGAGGGGCACTAGTGCGCGCAAGAACGGAACGATTGGCCGCCGGGGAGACGCCTACGAAGCGCATACTAGGTATTGAAAAGGCGCAGTCACGACGGAATCAGATAATCGAGATTGAATGGAAGGGTCGTTTATCGGCTGAGAAAGAGGACGTCGAAAGGGCCTTTTTCGAATACTATCAGACTTTGTTTGACGCTAGAGCGGTTGATTTAGAAAATTTCCAACGGGCCTTTTTAGGCGCAATGCCGAGACTGCATGACGAAGACAAAGAAAGGCTTGAACTGCCAATTACAGGGGACGAGGTTGAATGTGCAATTTTGAAGTTAAATCCCGGAAAGGCACCGGGCCCTGATGGCCTAAGCTCGGCCTTTTATAAGAAATTCAAGCATATTTTGTCTCCCCTTTTGGCTGCGGTTTACAACGAAGCCTTCGACCTTAAAGCACTGCCCCCGTCGTTTGCGGAGGCACACACCATTTTAATTCCGAAAACTGACAATAGGGAGAAACTCAAACAGGTAACAGCATACCGGCCCATTTCGTTAACTAATGTTGATTATAAGATTCTAATGAAGGTGATAGCTCAGAGATTGCAAACAGTTATTACGGAACTAGTGGGTCCGCATCAGACGTGTGGCATTAAGGGTCGCTCGATCTTCACCAACATACACAAGGCGCGGTGCGTGCTGGAGTGCTGCGACGCGATGAACGCTTGCGTCGCAGTTCTCCAGCTCGATCTTGAGAAGGCGTTTGACTGTGTTTCGCATGAGATTTTGTTGGGGATTTTGGATTATGTGAATGTCGGAGCCGTAATTCGGGATAGTGTGGCTATGGCGTACCAGAATTGTACAACGAGATTAATTGTAAATAAGAACCTGGGGGCTCCCGTTAAAGTGAGACGTTCGGTGCGCCAGGGCTGCCCCTCAGTCCGCTTTTGTTTTGTATCTATATAGAAGCATTATGTTTAAGGATCATTCAATGTGAAGGAGTCAAGGGCTTTCAACTGTGCGGGTCAGAAGTTAAGCTTCTGGCCTACGCAGACGACGTTGCTGTGTTTTGCGCAGACATAGAGAGTGTTGAACGTGCAGTTGGGGAAGTTAAAGTTTTCTCTGCAGCCACGGGGAGTCATGTAAATTGGGGAAAATGTCTGGGGTTCTGGCATGGCAACTGGCCATCAACCCCAAGCACTCTAGCAAATGTCAGCTGGGTAACAACCCCAGTCCAGTACCTGGGAGCACCGCTGGACTCCTATAAGAACAGCGAGCAGTACTGGCAGGCGCAGACGCAAGAAACTCGTAGGAAAACGGAAAAGTGGAAAGGGGTGAGTCTCTCTATGTTTGCGAGGGCCACAGTGTGCAACTTATTTTTGGTGTCAAAAATTTGGTTTGTTATGCAAGTGTTGCATTGCTCAAGAGTTAATGTTCAAAAAATACATCGAGTTTTTGCTGTTTTTATTTGGGGGTCAACCTGGGAGAGATGTGCCAGGGATAATCTCTTCAGGCGAGTCCGTGATGGTGGACTTGGTTTGACTCACCTTTTTGTCCGTCAGTTGGTGAACAGGTTTTTGTTTCTACGCGACACCAGTGACCCATTCCTGCGAGCCGCGTGTCAACTGAGGTTGGCGCGTGCGCTACCTGAGTTAATTGTATCTACCGAGAGCATGTCCTGTGGCGTTCATGGTTTTTTCAAAGAAATAGTATCCGCGGTTCGGTTTTTGCTGGCACGTTTTTCTATAGAATACTTAAGTAGTGTGTCGCGGAAAAAACTGTATAAGGATATAAGAGACAGCGTCTTTCCTGTACCACTCTATAGATCTATATACCGTGATGGCCCTGGCCAAGATGTCCTGAAACGAGTGAAGCGGATGCCAGTCAAGCCGGGAGTCAAGACATTCTTTTTAAACTCCACACGGGAACGTTGTCGGTTAGAACATATTTAGAAGAAAGGGGGATGTTTGTCCCGTGGGGAACGATGTGTTATACATGCAAGTTACCAGAAACGGTTGAGCACGTTTTCTTGCATTGCTGGGAGGGGGTGTACTTTTGGGATGTGCTCCAGCGAACCATCCGCAAAGATCTCCCCTTAGACCCACATGGCATCCGCTTCCTTGCAACAGAGAGTGATGATGGGGGCCTTTTGATCTGATAATGTTAATAGGCCTCCACAGTTTATGGCTTTCCCGCACGGCGAGGCTTCATAACGATGAGGACGCCCGGCCGGCGAGGCTGTATTTTCGTGAAAGCATATCGGCTTACGTTGAGGGTGTCAAGTCACAAGGCAGTGTACCTGAATGGTTACCGAGGATAGAACCTCTGGCAACATTGCGAGAATTTTAAATTGACAACGTCGGTCAAAGATTGGCCGACGGCATGGCGTATTTGCGGCTTTTTTAGTAGCCACAAAAAAAATGTGTATCATATTCGTTTTCTGTTTTTTATATTGAGTGTGTGCCTTCGATGACCCATGACTATGATTATATTTGGTGGTTGTGTCTAACCCTAAACCATAGGAAACGGCACATGACTATACGGAGAAGAGAGTGAGCGCGACTCAAACCGGCCAGTTCTCGATCGGCGGTTTTCGGGCAGAAAGAAAGCAAATTTCGAGCCGCAAATTGTGTTCGGGGTAGTTTGGCTCTCATATGTCATGTACATTGGCGTAGACTACGGGGGAACATCGTTCGTGCCCCCCCCCCTGGTAAAATCCGGAAAAGGGCGGGGGAGGACGCCGAGACGCTGCTTACGTGCCATGTGACGAGCTTCTGGTTGTGGCATGTAAACAAAATAACGTCCACGTTGCCTTTATAGACAAAATACACGGGAAATGGAATCCCAGCGGTCGAACAAAACTTCCAGCAATGTAATTGTTCCTCTATTTTGTCGAAACCCGTACTGTGAATGACATAGTAAAGAATGCTTATCACAAAAGGAAGTCATGGACCAAAATATAAACTTTTTTCATAATTAGCGATAGTACGGGCAAAATAGAAATGGGTCTATAGTTTAGCATCTCTTTCTCTACTTCCTTTTTTTTTTAAACAGGTTTCACCACAGCAATTTTAAGACCACTCGGGATCTTTCCTTCAGAAAAAGATGAATTAACTATTTTAGTAAGTAAGAGACAGTGGCGTACCAACCTGTTTTTGAGTAAGGGCGGCAAACCCCTCCCCCAGGGCCGGGGGAGGTGCCCTTGGTATCTCTTGGGAGCCGCCGGCCAGTGTTTTGGCCCTGCCCAGCGGCGGCTGTTTCGGGGGGGGGGGGGGGGGGGGGGGGGGGGGGGGGCAAAACACATGCCTCCCACTCTGAGTCATAAGGGGGGGGCAAGCGTCACTGCCCCCCCCCCCTTCCCCGGCTGGTACGCCCATGGTAAGAGATGTTTTAGTTTTTCGAAATTGGCTGAAATTTCCCTTAAACGAATTCTCTCATGCCCAGGTGGTTTGCCTGCCGACATACTTTTGATAACTACTTCCAACATCTAGTGGAAAATAGGCGGAGTTTCTGACACCTTCCTTCACAGGTGGTAAAAACGTAGGAGAAGAGCCATGTCACTCTGGTGCACCTTGGATGAACGAGGTATTAAGCCTACTGCACAAGGACTCTACATCGAGTCTCCAAAAGTTTTTAACACTGTTCGATCAATATTTTCTTTACAATTACCACCTATTAATTTATGAACAACATCTGAAGTTTTTGGAGGTTACTCTGATGAGTCTGCAAACGGGTAACGTAATGTATTTTCTTTGCTAATCTTATTTTTGCAGTGACCCTATTATGGAGGCCTCTAAATTCTTCTTTCAATACGCTATTTCAGGGTTCACTGTATACATCTGTGCCGCAAGTTTTCCTTTTCATTGCACAGCCCCTTCATTTCTGGAGTAATCCATACATTTTCACATTTCTTTTGTTTGAGCTTAATTTGTCTCTCGTATGTACTGTAAATATTTGCAAACCGTCTGGTCATTGTTTGGTATATAAGATCTAAAGTGAGTAGACTATCCCAGTCGTATCTATTAATTTATCTACTTTTTTGTTATCAATAATCAGCTTATAGAGACTATCAGGTTTGCTGTCCAAGACATCCTGATATACTAACTAGCGCTACAAAATAGTGGTCGGCCACTTTTTGTTTAATTACACCAGAAAAGAATTTTAGCTCGTTTAGCTCACAATAATATGATCGATACATGTACTTGTACTTCGGTTTCCGAGACGCCTTCCCTCGTGAAGTTTGATATCACGTTCTCTAGTCCAAAACTCGATAACAAGTTAAGGTAATCAGCAACTCCGTACTAAGACGTATCTAGTACATCAATAGTAAAGTCACCCTCAAGTATCAGTTGCCTATTGTTAAACGCATTCAGAAGCTGCGTCATTTCATCAAGAAATAACGGAAGATTAGGGCTAGGTGACCTGTAAACAGAGCAGATAGTAAAAGACGTAACCTGATTAGAAATTGTAATAACCAACACTTCAGGATGACAACAAGATGCTATTACTTTCTCGGAAAACCAGCCAGACTTACTAAACACAAGTATTCCACCACCCCGTTGCCCTTCTCTACACAATGAAAAATAATGAAAATCCTTTAACGTAAACGAAATGTTAGTTTCTCTGTCAACATTTATTTAAGTTAAAATTAAAACATCGATACAATCAACTGATCGTTAAATTAAACAAGTAAATTATTCTAATTTTTTGTATGCTTCTGAGATAATATGTAGTGAATTAAGTTTCATTTTACCTGTAGTACAGACATCTCGCTCATTTATAAGGTGGGCATCCCATTCTAGGATCAAATGAAATGTAGCAAACATTTTTAAAGAATTTTCAACAGACTCTCAGCGGGCTTCTGCTCGCTATGACGGACAAAAAAAAAATCCCGTTTGTGCACCGGGGACAAATGTATAATCGTTTTTCCCTTTGCGCACTGCTTAGCGCTCCAAAAAAACAGTTGTCTAAGAGACTTGGTCAGGTTCTCATTATTAATGAAAATACGTTCTTGCCTAAGTACCACACGTTTAGTAATCAAAAGGTCTCTCACAGCGCGGTCCTTAAAGGGCAGCTCCGCTTCATTTTTGATATTTCGAAAACTATGCAGCCCTCTTCAGTATCATATAGGAAGACCCCATGTCAAATATTACGATCTAATTCCGTCTATATATTTAATAAACTGGCCAGCAAACTTTCAAATGACCCATGTCGCCGAAATCTGCCAACTCTAGCGTGCGACGTGAGGCGCAATCGTCAGCGCAGTCAATGCGACGGAGTTGGAGCGGCAAACGTTGAACCACTACGTCAGAGGCATGACTACGTCATTCTCACGTTTTGTTTGTTTTTTACTTCTCAGAGCGAAATTGAACGATGACGTCATGAGTTTCTCCTCCCGGTGTTGGCTCTACGGCGTCCACGTGATCACCGTAACGCGGATGCGCTAGTTTGCGCTGCCCTGCGCGTTTATCGCATGTCCGGTTTCTCCGCTCCGCCCTCTCCTCTTTCGTGTTCTCCCCTTCCCCTCTCCCCGGGCCATCACCATCCACGCCATGCGAAGCGACCTGCCCGCGTCGCGTGTCCTGTACCTCGCCCCCACGAACGTCACAACACCACGTGGTTCGACGTGACGTGGCCATGACTCTGATGACACGAGACCAATGTTGCCTGACGCAACCGAAGTTTCGGTTTCGGTATCAGCTGATGTTCAAATTAAGATTGCACAAATAATATTCCACATTTCGCGATTCCGAAAACGTAGAGCTGTTTAGTAGTGCTTTGCGAAATGGAATCACACGTAAGCCTACATTTTTCGGAATTGAGCGGAGAGTTGCCCTTTAAAGGGCCCATGAAACGAATTTTGGGCTGAAATAAATCTATTTATATTGGGACTTTACTAATAGCACATCGTTCAGTGGGCCAAAAGAATAAAGGTAGAAAGTCAAAAGCCCGACTTTCGGTACGAAAATTTGAAAACACAACGGGTTATTTCGTACCTTCTTCCCTTCGTAAGCTCTCTGCCTTTTCACTGTGATACATCCGCGGTGCCCGCAGTGGTGTCTTTACTTCCGTAAAACCACACCTTTTGCTTGGGGATTTTTTTGGGGGAAACTCTTAAGGCAAACAAAAGGCGTCTTTGGGAGGGCGAGGGGAAAACCTTCATTGTACGAACTTTGGGCTGAACTATGAGTTACAATCGGCAAAAAAAGTGATGTTTTCACGAGCCTCAATCAATGTTACTTTGAGCTAATCGGAGCTAGCAACAGGATTTGGTTGCTCGAAAGAATATCCACGTTTGCTCGTGCCACGCCCACGCCACTTCATACCGAAAAACTCGGAAAATGGCGGAATGTCAAAAATGTATTTGAGATTGGGTCCGGACATTTCATCGAACGCCGTTTCATCGAACACCGTTTCATCGAGCCGTTTCATCGAAGCCGTTTCATCGAACGCAGTTTTATCGAACGCCGTTTTCATCTGAACGCCATTTCATCGAAGCCGTTTCATCGAACACCGCCTACTTGAGCAGTAGAAATTCTACATCTAGGAAATATTTTTCTTTTTAGCGCCGGGAGGATAGCAGTGTTTTAATATTTATTATAATTTATAAACTTATACATATATAAAAGGAAGAAACCTTTTTGTCACCTTCTATTCTTTTTTTTTAGTAAATGATGACCTCTGTTAATGTGGCCAATAAGAAACGGGAACACTGACGACACTTTTTAAAGCCTGTGATCATCAGGTGCAGTGATGAACGCACGTCCGTTCAAGGGCGTATATATCTTCGTCCTTGAAGAGACCTATTCTGCTTCAAGACGAAGCCGTCATTGAAGCAGTGATCTGTCTCCGTGTCCCATGATACGGAAAAAAAAAGACGTGTCTCCCTTCTTTGTTAATTTATTGTAACCGACAGAAACATGGACCTGCCGGACATTCGACATACGCATATACTGCCTGTCGAAGATCCGACAGGTCCACGGTTCTGTTGGTTACAATAAATTTACGAAGAGGGGAGACAAGTCTTTTTTAAGAACATATTATGTTCTTAAAATGAAAGCTACTCTCCTGGGATAACATGAAAACACCGGTAAAACGACAAATACAAGATAAAAAAGGCACTGCGGAGAATAGCTGTTTCCCTCTTAAGAAAGTGCCTTTCACGCGTGAATAAATAGAGAGATGAAGTGGGAAAAGGCGTGTGGCCGAGAGCAGCCGCCTACCTCGCCAGAAAAGAATAAGTCGCGGATCCACTCAAGTTTTCATATGATAGCTACCTTCTATCAGCGGCGTAGACTTTCCATTTTCCCGGAGGAGCAGACTGAGAAGTTCTCCGGGGAAGGGGAGTGCGCGTTACTTTTTTGCCAGAACTGAAGATTGAAGCTATCGAAAGCACGCTTGGATTCCTATGTATTTTGTCAATAAAGGCACCGTGGGCGTTATTTTGTTTACATGCCACTACTAGAAGCTCGTTACATGGCACGTAAACAGCGTCTCGGTAAGGATCATGGCCCGGGCTCGGAGGGGCCTGCCCCCCCGGATCTTCTCAGGGGGGCACGAGCCCCGTTGCCCCCGAAGTCTACGCCTATGCCTTCTATAATTCAGTAGCCAACGTTTAGGTGGACAAAATATTGACCGGGGAGGCATTAAAATCATTTCAAAAGCGATAAAAGGAAATTCGATGAAACGGCGTCAAGTGATTCGATGAAACGGCGTTCGATGAATCGGCGTTCGATGAAATGTCCCCTTATTCGATGAAACGGCGTTCGATGAAATGTCCTCTTATTCGATGAAACGGCGTTCAATAAAATGGCGTCCGATGAAATGTCCGGTACCCATTTGAGATAATGAGTACAAGATATTCGGAACTGTAATTAAAATAGCGTATCAAATGCTCTTGATCAGAAGTATTTGCAAGATACCAAGATACTTCAAAAGTATTTGAAATACAGTGTCTTGAGTAGAGTATTTGAGATAGGCACAAGTCTGCTTGGAGGTGTTCAAACAGACATCGGACTGCCGGACGCTTCAACTTCCACGATTTTTGCCGGAGTCGCGTCACCTTGCGATTTTTGAAGTGTCCTGTTTGGACAGGCCTTCATGCGGTCTTTTCAAGACCATGCCACCACGCTTCCGCGTTGGGCGTCAACGTGCCTCTCGCCCCAGTTGTGCCAGGAATATTTCGCTTCTCGCTCCAGTTACGTCATCCGCAACGCCAAGATACATTTGCCACGTTTTTAATGAGCTTCCATGTTTTCGGAGTATCTCGCTCGATGGCCGAACAAGAGCTGTGAGTGCTTCTATTATTTCCGTATCTTATCATCTATTAAAAGTCGTTCCAAAGCAGTGAAGACAACAAAAGGTATCATACATAAAAAGGTAAAAGTCCAGGTGGTGAAACTGTAAACTTTCTGAGGGAGAGAAGGGTCGAGAGAGTGTCATAGTGAGGGGGGGGGGCGTAGAGCGAACCATATATGGAGGGACATTTCATTGGGGCAATGATAAGCAAAATGAGTGAAACAGACTTTCTAACTCGTGTTCAAAAGGTACATTTTTTTTTCTTCTGTACTTCGAATATACCTTACCGCAGGTGTCAGTTTCATATTTCCATCCGTTTATCGTTTTAACGGCGCACCGGCCTCGGTGGCGTGCCACAAAAGCCGGCGTGATGCGAATAACCCGATAGCGTTCAGGAGCTCGTGTCGCGCCGGCCTCGGGTGCTGTGCCAGAAAAGCTGCCGTGACGCGAAAATCCTGATTGGTCGATAGGGCCCTGACGTCAAAGCCACGAGACAGAAACTCGTCTGTCTGGAGGATCGTACAGTTTCCATCCGTCGCGGAGGAGCGGAAAGTTGCCGTCCGTCGCCGAGTCCGCCCAGTGGCGCTGCGATCCTGCCGTCATAGTTGGTTCGTCGGTTCGTCTGCGGAAAATGCGTACCCCGTCGCTAGGCCGCCGAGAGAGAACACGTGTGCGATGGATGCGGTGCCATCTACCCGCTCCGGTCGCTCTTCTGAGTCGTCGTCTTCTACGGGTGTGGATGCCGCATCTACGTCTGCTCCTGCTAGGCGACGGGGTCGGCCACGTAAAACAAGTCGAGAAGGCAGAGACGAAGGCTAGGCGTGCAGGGGCGATGCGCCACAAGCGGGCCGAGGATTCGATAACTCTATCGCGTTCTACAAAGCTTTAACGTTCATTTTTTTTTTTTTTAAGGAAAAAGTGCAGCGTTAACGTTTAAACCGGGGTGCCGTTCAACGCTCCTTTACTGAGCCGGACACGTTTTAGGAATTGTCCGAGACCATTTCTTCAGAGTAGTCCTTGTCGAAGTCCGTCGTGCAAGACGTCATGGTGTCCAGGGTCCGGGTCTCCGTGTAGCTCTCGCTGGAGCGTCGCGTCTTACGAGGCGGCACCAGGACGGCCACCTCCGGGCGGCGTCTTCTCAGCACCTCGTACCAGTTGCGCTTCAGTTTCTTGTTGTTTCTCACGAGTCTGGGCCACACCTGGGCCAGCTTGCTGGGACTGCAGTGGTGGTGGGACACGGCCACACACACGTCGAGGTTGATGGCCACGTACCTGGAAACAAACAAATGCCAAACAACGAGTTAAAAAGAAATAAGAAGGAGCTGGTGATACACTCTGTTTTACCCTACCGACGAGTGAATGAATCGCGTCCAGCGCGTTCACCGCGCTCCTCATGGTCTGCCACTTTCAGGCTTCTGGAAAACTTAAATTGTAGGTTTTCCAGAAGCCTGAAGCTGGTGCACACACTCGCGACTGCTTACCTGGTGCCATCAATCGGGCAGAACAATTGTACAATTTCCACCTGCATATTTTTTGCGCGCACATGGTTTTGTTGGTTTAGAGTAATTTTTTATTTACAGAAACAACCCGCAGCGTCGAAGCATTACAACAGGGAAACACACAATAAACACATAATCACGAACATAAATACAATGGCAAAATACAATAAATGCTGTTAGATAAAACAAACTCTTAAATGTTAAAATTTAAAATACTGAAAACAAAATTCTCCGTCATCTGTAGTGAATGCTAATGCAGGCAATGAATTGCAATCGGTTATTGTACGAGGGAAAAATTAATATTTTTTATAATCACTTCGGCAAAATACTTTTTGATCTTATTACAGTGATTTATTCGGGTTTAAAAATAGTTTGGTAATTCAAGGTATTTATATTTATCAATTCTAGTTAAGTTACTAAAAACAAATAAAAACTTTAGACGAAATTTCTTTCTCCTTAATTCTAATAGTTCCCAACCGATCTAGCGTTTAATTTCTATCATAGTGAATGTTCGATTGTACGATCTAGATACAAACCTTGCAGCACGGTTTTGAATTTTTTTAAATATTTTAGTAGCAAGGTACGCCTGGTGCGGGTCCCATAAAACACACGTACGCGTATTCAAGCGTCGGTCTTACTAAGCAGCAGTAAGCAGTATCTTTTAGCTCTTTGGGCCCGTGCGAAAATGTCAGATCGGAGCGGTTCCAGTTCGGAGCCGTGCGATTCTAAACTTGTGGACAGTTCAGATCCGCGCGAATCCGATCTGGTACCACGCGGTTCTGGGTTAAACCAGTCGGATCCAGTGAGACGCAGCGCACTGGAACCGCACGGTGGTGAATGGATCCGATCCGTTCCCCTTGGTTCCAGTAGGGTCTGCTCCCAGCCAGCGGGCGCGCACATGAGTGACTGGAGGAGGGGAGGAGGGGGGGGGGGTCGGCGGGGAACTTTTGCGGTCTCTCACAGGTTACGTGTTAGGGACAGGCGCATCCGCTACGCAGGCGCTGCGAGCGGGCGTTCTCCGCGCGCGCGCCTCGCTTTGTCTGTTGCAGTCGGCGGCAGCGCTCCGAGAGTTTAAGTTCTTCCCTCTCGTTGAACCGGCGGTGACGTTCGCGCTGCGGGCGTACGGGTGCTGACGCGCCCATCGTTTGCCCTGGATGGATACCCACTAACCTCGGCTTTGAATCTTCATATAGTGTGAAGCTGCCGACCCATTGCACTTTGGCTCGGCATCTGGATGCGCTTGGCGCTGGTGTGCTTGGTGACAATACTTGGACAACTCGGATACCGCTTGCCCGCCGGAACTTCCCGATGCACTCAACACTGGATACTGTACTTGTGCGTGCTGTGTGTGTGTTCCGTGCACCGTGTTTGGTGACGACGCCTGGACGACCGTGTGCACCGCCGGAATTACCGCTGCGCTCACCACTGGACTACAAAAGTATTTCGCGCGCTGCCCTTAGCCGTTACAAGCGAGAGATAGTCGCGATTTCAGACCCAGTCCGCCTGGTTCTGAAATCGCAACGATCTCTCGGTTGTAACTGCTAAAGGCATCGCGCGAAATACTTTTGTCGTCAATGGAAGCGCAGCGGGAATTCCGGCGGCGCACCGCCTGTGTCTGAAATTGGGGCACCGCCAATGGAACCAGCCGGTTCCGCCTGGATCTAAAATTGGGGCACCAGTTTGTATCCCGTCTGGAACTGCGTATTTCCAGGCTGGATATAAACTGGTGCCCCAATTTTGGGTCCAGGCGGAACCATCATTTTTCATTCCGGCCTGTATCTGACATTTTCGTACGAAGAGCACTGTTTAGATTTCGATTAATAAAATTTAACATTCTACCAGACTTTTTACAGATTGTGTTACGTGAGGATTAAAAGAAAGATCGCCTGAAAAAATTACTCCAAGATACTTCACATCCATGTTTCTATGTAAATGTTAATAACTAAAGATTAACACGACGAGATGCTGTGGCGTTTTTTCCCAAAAGTGACGTGGACACACTTGTCAGCAGCTGGGACTTAATTCCCACGTCTGACACCAATTGGATATTTGATTTAAATCAAATTGTGAGAGAGCAGAATCACGTAAATGTTTTACTCAGCGATGTAAAATGTTTGACAATATTATAAACGACAATTTCTCATAGAAAGTACGCACGTTTGATCTCCGAAACACCGCAAAACCTTCGCTGTAGTGAAATGCAGTTCCACAGTCACCTCGTAGTTGGCGCCGGCGTGCTAGTGTGTCGTCTCGTCGTAACAGATCCCGAGGGCACATACCTAAGCATACGCAACTGTGGGAGCTGGCCTTCAGACTCTTAGCGAAATAACGCCTGCCACCTAGAGGGGCCCGGCAATGGCTTTTTACTAATTTTAATTTGCAGCAAACCTGAGCGCACTGAACGTAGTAACTTAATGACACTTTCTTTTCTCGAATTTCGATTTATTTTAGAAGTTATAGGCAAATTAAAATTACAAAAAAAGCAAAAAATAACCTCCTTCATGACGTCCTTGGTTGCTTGAGTGGCCGTGAGCTAGACGAGGGGTGGTGAGCTGAGCGAGCGCTCACGGCTGCCGTACTCCGTGTCGACGGCGCGAGAGGGCGCCACTAAAGCGTGTTCTGGATAGGCTGTATGTAGCGGGCAGCTAGAGCGGTCTCATTGCATTTGCTGCGCGATTAAACACAAATTCGGCATGACACTTCATTGGCCACAAACGACAGCAAACACGGGGTAAATATCAGTTCAGAATGGGAGCCACTTCGCGCTGCCATACCGCGAAACGGCCAAACCGCAAGACAAAGCTGCTCACCGAAGGCCTTGGGAACGCTCAGAGCCGGCTGGGTCCTTCGGTCCCTAGGCCGCAGCGCCGCCGCGTACATCCGGGACCTTTCCGTGTCGGCGCCTGATCCCACTACTCTTTTCTAGTAGGCGCCGCCTTTTCCACCGATTGGTGGCGGGTATGTCGACGGATCATTTCTTGTTTCCCGTACTTTATAAACTGCATTTGTTTCTTTTCTGATCTCAAATACTGAACAAAAACTACTTTTATAAATAATTGAAACGGTTCGCGCCACTTATATTTTCTATTTCGACTAAAAAGAAGCTTTTAGCGGCTCTGACCAGTAGTAAGCCCAGGACCTAAGACGTCACATTACGCGCGCTTTCGGTACCGCGAGTCGCCCCGTCGGTGGAGGAGGTTTCCGCGTCGTCCGGTTAAAATGCTACGCACTGATATTTAGTGACTCTCTCCGTGCCCGCTGGCTTGCCCGAACCCCAAGAGACGTGGAAACCGCAAAAAAGGTAGACGCTTAATTATGATTGCAGGGCCCTGTCTTACTCCCATTCTGAAGCTTCTGCTTCCATGAGCTTCTTTATCGAGAAATCAGGTCAGCGCGCCATGCTGACGTCTCGACCACCAAGCAGTGACCATGTTCGGCCTTTATTTGGGAACAGGCCGGGCAATTCTGGCGAATGCTCGGTCACAAGGCCGAAGCTCTCTTGGTAGGCATCGACTTGTGAAAAACAGTTTGACCAATCTATATAGAGCCACGCTTCACGCGCCATGTTCCGCCCTCCTCCTCCTCCTCCCTCCCCCGCCAAAAACCTAAGAAAAAAAAAGAAACACACACAGACACGCACACATAAAAACGATAAGCTCCAGGCGCACTGAGCTTTATTTTCTAGGTGCCAATTAATATTGAAAAAAGAAAGTGCGCTGACAGGCCTTTCCTGGCGACATCAGAAAATGGTGAGTTCGTATACTAAATGGCGTTATGATTCGATTTATCTCTGAAAATAAAGGGCGGAGGCTCTCCGTAGCTGAGACCGCTGCTGCGGAGCGCGTGCTGACGGCGAGGTTCCACAGTTCTTATACAATGTGCGCCAGGGGCCGATCCAGAACTCCGTTTTGGGGGGGGGGGGGGGGGGGCGGAGAAAATTTGTAAAGATGCTATATTCTCCCATCCTTTCCTGTGCACCGGGGGGTCCACCCATGTCAAATTGCCCCGTGAGAAGGGGGACGGGGAGGGGAGGGGGGTCGACTCTTGCTGGAGAGGGGGGCGGCCGCCCCCGTCGCCCCCCCCCCCCTTGGATCCGCCACTAATGTGCACTCCGCAACATCAAGAATGCAGGTCTTAACAGCCTATAAATGTGAGCAGCATGCACAGTGAACAGCGCTCTCAAATATGGCGTCTAGTAAAGTGCCCACTATAGACAATTGCAAGCATGGCATCACGACTGGTGCCCCAGGCGTGCAAGCACGTGTAAAGTGCGCTTGAAGATAGCTTTGGCAAGCTTGAAATTGCACGGGCTTTCCCGCGCGAGCAAAGAAATGGCGGCGGCCAGTCGCTTTGCTTGCAATCGTCTATTAGCGGCGAGATGTTTCGGTGGCGCCCTCGTTCGGTTACCTTTCGTGACGTCATTACCTTGTGAACATCAAGTTCGATGGTGTTCGTAATGGGCATGGTAGAAGCCTGAAATCATAGCGCTCTCAAAGCAACACTGCCAACACCGTCAAAATTGAAGTTCTTCCATTCCTCTTATTTCCGTCGATAAGACATCCTTTGCTGACGTCATAGTCAGCATTCGGCCAATTGTGGTGGGCCGACCACAGCGACGCTTTCGATCGCTCACGTCGCCAATACACCGTTCCAATATTTACAAGTCCTCAGCCCAGCGTGCAATCTCCTCAGCCCAGCACGCGCATACGCATCGCTCCGGAAAAAGAGCAAATCACGCGCGATACGCACGAACACTGAAAATGGAACCGGCCAGGAGCCCTTTTTGGAGAGGTCTATATTCCGCTCACCTCTAAGCTGACAGTGCTGTGGAAACTACGGGCTTGTTGGACCAGGTGGGGATATATATATATATATATATATATATACTCCACGTGATCTCGCTCCCACCCTTACCCACGAGCCAGAACCGAGGTCAGGTGGTGAAATGGAGGGGCTGATTGGACCGACGAACACGTAGCTCCCACCCACTGTCAGCTTAGTATCACACACATACAAAAGAAAAGCGCTTTTTAATTTTAGTTATTGATTAACAAGCGCATTCTCTGGCCCAGTGTTCTCAAATGTAAAGAGTATCACCTACCACCAGCCTGCTGGGACGAAGACCACTTCTCCGGGGGCTTGCACGATTTCCAGAGGCTTGAAGTAACGCGGCCAACGCGGAGACTGCGTCTTCGGGTAGATCTTGTCGAACCAAGCGACGGCGGACTCGAGTCGGCGATCCTTGCGCGCTTTGTGGTCGTGACACAGCAAGTCTTGAGGCACATGGTGAGGGAACAAGCACCACCTTCGAGCGCCATGCACAAGGGCACTCCAGAGATTACACTGCATCGGGTTCGTCTGAATGCGGTCACCTGCTAACGGCGGGCCCAAGTTGAAGCACCGCGTAGGCGGCAAGTCTGCATCTCTCGCGTATTTGAACATGTCATCCTTGAAGTACGACGGGACGTCGTAATCTTCTCGCAGTCTTCGCGTGCCTCCATCTCTAAGGTCATCGGATATCTGTAAAGGGACCGGCTCTCTGTACTCCTTCAGGTAATAGGCAAAATATTTCATCTTGATGCTGACTCTCTCGAGGTTATGGTCCCGGCCCACGCTGAATTCGCAGTCGCTGTGCATGGAAACTAGGTTGTAGAGGGACCACCGCTCCAGAGCTTTCCATTCGTCCAGGAGGCCCTGTATGACCACAGGACGGCACAGTTTCTCGTGCTTACGCAGGAAAGTGTCAAGAGGCAGGTCCTTGGCGTGGTGCCGTTCCACCAGCTCGGATTGCTTCGCCTTGCATGTTTTCAGACTATTCAGCAACAGCGTCCGTTCCTGGGTGGATGCCGATGAGGCGCTCGAGGTGTGTTTGTGGTCGCGGTGGCCCAGTTTTGCCCTGACCCGTTCGACGCGGTCCACGGCGACCTTCTGGAATTGTAGATAGTGCGACGACATGGTAATTTTGGCAGAAGGTACGCTGGGCCGGTGTCCGAACCAGATTTCAGCGGACCATAGCGTAAGCTTTCCTCTTTCCACGCGCGCGGCGGTTGAGCGTGGCAATCGGATAAAAAATGGCGTCGTCTTTTTTTCTTATCTGCCCTTTCGAGCGGCGTACCCTGCAAGTAAAAAAAAAAAAACTGTGGTGGTTTAGAAATTTTTTTAAATGTTTATAGCAAATATTGCTTTAAACAAAAAAAAAAGAAAGAAAAAAAAGAATCATGTTTGTATGTGCCAATAGAGAAGCGTACTTGGCCACCTGAAGGGAGGACTGGTTTTGCCTTCCCCTTTGAAGGTCCGCTGTTAATTTTTACGCAAGTTATTATTTTAGTATCAAGAGTACCCCTTTGAAATTGAAATTGGACTGGGGAGGAAGAATTGTTGCCGGAAGTCACGTGGCAACACCCGATCGCGTTTTCCAGTTTTCTAGTTTTCTTCTGCGTTTTTGTTTTGTTTTGTTTTCTTTCGTTTTTTTTGGCCGTTCGAAGCATACGAAAAACTTTCACGTCGCACGAAAAACGCTAATGTCAAGACCAATTCGTGTTCGGGCAAAAGAGGCAAAAAGTGACGGCTCGGCGACGTCTTCAGTGCGAATCAGCTTGGTGCGGGAGCGGATTTATAAGTGACGGGTGTGGTGTGTGCGTGTCGGGGGGGGGGGTTGTTGAGATGTGACGTTACGGTCGAAACGCTACCCAGATCTATTTTGTTGACTCAATATTTGCTATGTCACCAAAATCTAAACTTTTGATTTTATTGAAACAAATTTGACCTTGGGGAGCTTAGAGGGAAGGGGAAGGGAGGGGCGGTCGCTCGCCCCCTCTCGTAAATCCGCCCCTGACTTGGTGGTCGGGAGTGTCATACGGAATAAATAAAATTGTTTTGAACAGTAAACGAATTTTTTTTTCGGAGCTTGACAAATTTTATTTTTACCGCGAACAACAGTTTTAAAGTGTCCGCTTCGTTCAGCCGTCCAGCCCATGACTCCCGCGCCCACGCTGCACTCTACCCGCGCCTCCCGCGATACGACGCCGTGTTGATAATTAGGCAGACAATGCACGAGAATGCTTCCGGTTTTCTGTGCAACTTTTATTTAATCAACGTATTAGCAGTTTTTTACAAGCCTAAAAAATGGTATCATACTTTTATTTTCAATATTTAGTGTGTGCCTTCGATGACCCATGGCCTTGATCATATTTGGTTTTGCGTGTCTAAACAATAAAGAACTTCACGTGACCACGGAGAAGAGAGTGAGCGCGACTCAAACCGGACAGTTTCAAAATCGGCGGTTTTCAGGTGGAAAGAAAGGAATTTCGAGTGGCAAATTGTGTTCTGGGTAGTTGGGCTCTCATATGTCATGAACAAATAAAAACCTTGGAGAGTATCAAAACCTTTCAGTTCCCCTGTATATGTCGATATCGTCGAGCCCTTCAAAGTCGATGCTACCGCCGCGTAACCAAAAATAGCCCTAAAAAAAAGAAGAAAAAAAGAAAAAGAGTTACGTTGAAATTATTGTTAAAATTGATAAAAGAAAATTACCAACTTCGAAGACGTCGGCACAATCCGCAATGGCTCCACGGAGTCGCGGGAAGATGCCGTGTCGAGCAGAGAACTATGGACGTGTCGCCTCAGGGCCGCCTCAATAAAAACATCGTCGTGACGGTCAACATCATTGTTCTGTTACTCGTCGGTTGTTGGATGCCGTTCAAACTTTTGTTTTGCTGCCTTAGTGGGGGAGCGACCGCCGCGTGTTATTAAGCACTAAGAGGTACCGATCGCTAACAATAGGTTGCAAAATAACTCAACCAGAGTTGAAGAGAGCAAAAAACAGGCGAAAGATCTATTGCGCGTCTTTCTTCGCTCCTGTGCTTCGTTTCTCTTTCTTGTAGTGCATATACTAGTTGCGGATGAACCAACATGTTCGGCTTGTCCTGCACATTTTGGCAAATATAATAAGATTACCACACTCCGTGTCGGCATTTCTTCACGGATGTCATATCCCAGAGTCAGGAATCCCCTTAGCAATCTGTTTTTTTTCGGCCAGTTAAAAGAAAAAAAGAATAAAGCAGACATTAACAAACGAAGACGCGTCACGATTTCTCAACTGTCCTCTACTGCATAATTTGCTAAACCACTGATTACGTTTGTAATTGCGAACGAACTAATCTCAAGGCTAACACGCACAAACTAGTTTCGGTTTCGAAACATGCGCCGTGCTACCCGCAGTTAAAAAAGGTGCAGCGCCTACGAAAACACACGTGCGTGCACGCGCTTTTCGAAACTTTGCGAGCAGCGGGAGCTCCTCGACTATGTTCTCTTTTTTGTGTCGCCGTTTCGATCGGCACTTGGACGAAGGCCACGCGCCAGCAGCTCAAGCCGGTTTCTGCAAGGCCCCCCGTAGACCAGTCTCGACCACGCGCCAACTTTACGTCATATTGACGTCATGACAAGCCTCCTTTGCGTCGTCACACATCTCGAAATAGGCCGATTTCACCTCCGCCTATTGTCACCGAGCTTAATGAGATATTATCCCGGCCAAGCTGGTGCCAGCAGCGTTACGGAGCGTTGATAAAAAGCGGTGTTTACGAGTACAGAAAGCGAAATCGCGAAATCGAGACCGCTAGCGCCGCTAGCGCCTCCTGGCAATTGAACGAAACAGATAACGCGTGGCTATTTTCTTCACTAACCAGCAGCACTACCGCTGTGTCGCCGTCGTCGTTGCGTCCGCGTCAAGTTATCTTCAGTATATCGGTGGAAACATGTTCACCCGGTCTCTGCGTTTCTACCAAAGCAATGTAAGTATTATCAAAGAGAAAAACTCTCCTAAGGCTGGCGAACTGTCCTGAAATGCCTTTCCGTGCCTGTAATGTATCGATATCGCCGAGCGCTTCCGTGATGCGCTGCCGCCGCGTAGCTAACATGTGCTGCACGTTTTAGCCCGGATATTTCCTCCTATTTTCCGCGAGTTTCAAGGACATCTAAAGAAAACAGCAAACGTTTGCGGTCAGCGTAAATTAAAATTGAATGCTGATCGTGCTGCGGCTGTCGAAGTTCGATACACGCCGGGCGGTAGCGGTGTGTATTTTTGGAAGGTTCGAAGGTGCATTGTTCACCCACCCTCTGTGACTGAGCGCGGTCAGGAGTGTCTATAAATATACATATGTATTTATTTATTTCGATGGGCTTTCTGCTACGTAGCTTAGGACGTTCTACCTAGTACCTACATCCTGATTTATTTCCGTGACCGTCACTCGCACTTTGGGATGTCTGTACGACGCTCAGGAGTGACTCCCTTGATTGCGATCACTGTCTCTTACGATCAGCCTCTATTTCGTTATATAGAATCAAACGTACGCGCTCTAATGTGTCTTGTAAGTTTGACCGCGCAGCATGCAAACCTCGCTCAAGCAACATCACGCGGACGTTCAGGACGTGGCGGCACAGCGACGTTCCAGGGGTGTCGGATGGACGTCTGAAGTTGTATGGGACATCATCGGCCACGGTAGCATTGACCCTCGGTCGACAACCTGGAGTGTCAATCTCCTGTTATTGGCCTTACGCCATCGGCCGCAGCCTTCAGCTGGCTAGACGGTTTGAGATAGCGCCAGCGCTTTGACTTCCGAGTCAAGTGCCGCGGTCGTGCGATCGAGCCAGGCGGCGCTCCATTGGCCTTGTGTCCACGTCGGGCTAGAAACGGCGCATATGGCGCGATTTCCGAATTATTCCAGGCGCTGTTGGCATATCTGCCGCAGCCTGCCTCCAACGTTATGTTATCTCCGCGCAGGTGAGATTCGCCTGGAATGCTGCCGGACAACCCAAGCAAGCGCCCCAGGAGGCGGGGCGTCGTTCATGGTAACTATTGTGATGTATGAATATCCGGGTTTCTAAGTGGATAAACGGTTTGTAGAGCTTAGTTCCCCATAATTGGCTTCTGCTCACGTAATCTTGCATTAAGAAAGCTAGGTTCACATGTGTCCCAATTAGAACGGTCTGTTCTAAGAAATCACCAGTTTAGCAGGTTCTGACATATAAATACTGAGCTTGTGCTCAAGCAAGCGCAGACACTCAACCAGCGAAACCAAATCCTGCCGGCTCTATTGTGCTGCAGTTACCTAGATTGAGCTAGATTGTGCCTATTGTGGCTAATCTTTTGCGCCCCAGTTCATTCAAGGATGCTGCTTCTCTGTCCTTCCTAATGGTGCACATTGTTTTATCGTGGGAATCCTTAGGCCCAGTTTTCCACCAGATGGTGCTAGTTATTTTTAACAGACAAACTGCATTCGGAATTTAATTGGACGACAGTTACCGTATTTACTGGAGTAATAGCCGTACGTCTTGTGAACAAGGCTTTTGCGTCTACTTTTCTGCAGAACACACATACAGCCAATCATCTTGCTCTACATAAAAAATGCAGCAAATATCGAGGTTGAGAACATGATTCTCCGTAAAATTGCGATCTGAGCAAATAGCATTTTTGTGTGACGACATTATTTCTGACCCCAAAAATCGCTGTGATTTTTCTGCTGATTGCGGTGGTTTGCTATCCCCGTGCTCTGTGGGAGAGCAAACCCACAGGCTTTGTTAATAAACAGCGCGAATATTACTAGAGCAAATACAGTAGTTGTTCAAGATTAGAAGCTTGGGCTAGGTGGCACAAGCCGCCACCCGATTAAAAGGGTTCAGCCATATTCATCAGTCCATCCATCCATTCATAGTGGAATACTGTGATGACATGAAATCATGTTCGATGGAAATTGAAATCCGATCTTTGCCATAGGCCATTCAATCATGGCACCCTGAATGTTGATGGTGGACTAATGACTATCAGTGAAGGTTGTTAGCCGTCCCTCATTTGCCAGCCCTTCATTTACAAGCTATGGAGCATGCTTTTATTGTATATCGTACCTGAGTCACGTTTTTTTCAGTAATAACTGGGGTTCCCGTTTTATGGTAAATACCGATAAACCCCAAAAAATGACCTCTAATTAACTTTATAAAAAAAAAAAAGCTTATTTGTTTTAATTTAGGGTTTTCTGTATTCAAGGAAAGCTCCTTTCCTTGAATAACTTAAACTTTTACGGGAAGCAATCTTTGTCTACACTTTATTTTGTATTGACCCGGAACTCATGCCCCACTGAACTGCCTTGCCAAGCTGCTGCTTATTTGAGAGAACGGTACATCTTATCGAGTTTCCTCTATCAATACTGGGATGGTTTTCAAGCATTTGGGCCACGTGCATGTTCTCTGGAGGTAGGGAACCCAATGCCCCCCACATCCTGCTTTCTTCAATGCAGGCCTCAAAAAAATGCAGAGATTTTTGTTCACGAAAAATAGTCAAGGAAATGCTTCAGGAAAAGAATAACCCCCCAAAAAGCGCTAAGTTTGAAGAAGAACTAAACCCCCGAAATTCGGAACTCTTAAAGGAGCTGTGCAACAATTTCAGTGCTTTGCCTAAATAATTTAAGAGTTGGTGTCTTGACCTTTCTGAATTAAAGATAAAAAAACTGCTTTTGCCTGCATGTCCTAGTTTTTATTTTAAACATGGACAAAGATGGAGGTTTTCGGCACCTCTCAGCTCCTTCGCTATCTTCCGAGTCACTCTCTCTCTAGAGGCATCAGTGAACAGTGAAAACTCATCCGCTCGCGACCGAGTGACCACGTGCTGGCGCAGCGCGAACAATGTGGTGAACGGAGGAAAGTCTCATCCGGGTCCGGCCATCCTCGTCCCCTTCCAGCTTCTGGCGGCTGTTTGCGGTAGCACATAGAGCTGACGGTTTTGTGGGCCTAGGATAGATGGCGCCACTAAAACTTTGTATAATAAATGTTTGGTCGATGATACCAGGTTTTTGACACATTTAGATTTATGTTGGAACAACAAGATTTATAGAAAAGTTACCTTTTATCGAGCAGGTATTCGCACAGCTTGCTATCTTTCTACAAGACCCCCATTGACGTCATGCCGCATAGTTCTCATGGCCGCCGCTCGCGGCTGCAGGTCGGGGAATATCCTAACTTTTGCCTCGCAATCACGCGGCGGAATCGCAACATTTCGAAGGAAGGAGGTGTGTTTTCTGTCCTTTGTGACATGGTGTACAATGTCAAAAGTAGAAGATGCCAATTCTTTTAACGTAAACATCGTTGCACAGCTCCTTTAAAGGGGCACTAAACTGCGTTTTGAGATCCTCGCTTTATTGTCATACACCATCTAGGAGCTCTAAGCATCCTAAAAAACACGAAATTACCTTCATGCGTGGCCTATCTGCGTATTAAAAAAGTGATTAAACATCCCCGAAACTTACCGCTGGCGCAGAACGACAGTGAGCGCTACCGAACCACTCGCAAGCAATCGGTCTCCGCGTGGACGAGCGGCCGACCAGTCCCAATCGTTCACGTGGGAACCGATTGCTTGCGAGTGGCTGACAAGCGCCGTCCGTCGTTCGACCATATTCAGCTAGGGAGGCTCTAGTGAAGTTGGGCGCAACTCAAATCCTGGAGAGCGTTTGCAATTAAATGGCAATGTCTAAGGGAGAGGATTGGGAAAGGATATGGCGCCAATGTTGCCCGCACGAGAGCAGACTCCCACTCTGTTGCAACTCCGTTGCCCAATGTGCCTTTCCTCCTCTCGCCTCCCATTGCAAGCAACGAACGCCTTGGCGTAGCCTTTTCGCTTCCTTCTCGCTCCGGGAATTGCAAACGTCGAGAGGAGAAAGCAGGGTTGCCAGACAAGCAGCAGCGTCCAAGATGGCGGAATTTACCATTTTTCGTGTTAAACAAATGCTTAACGTATCTGAAGAAAACTGGCGGCTATACAAAAGTAATCATTTATACCTTGCGTAAATTATTCAGGCACATTAATGGGCTTTTATGATCTGAGTTAGGAAATGAAACGACCCTTTGCCCCGCAGACGTCCAACAAAATTTAGCAATTAAATGGCGTTCATATCCCGTGATCCCCAATCTAGCAGTTGCGCCCACCCTCACTAGAGGCTTCCTATATATTCAGCAAGGTTCGGTAGCGCCTCTGTCATTCTGCGCCAGCGGTAAGTTTCGGGATGTTCGATAACTTCTTTAATACGCAGATCGGCCGCGCATGAATGTGATTTTGTGTTTCTTAGGATGCTTAGAGCTCGTAGGTATAGTTATGACAGTGAAACGAGGATCTCAAAACACACTTTAGTGCCCCTTTAATGCTTGCTTAAGGGGGACACTACCCAGAAAAAGCAATTTCTGCTAAAAAAGTTGATTTTGAAAAAATTACATATTTACATCCACCAACATTCAGGGAGTATTCCCAGAAAGTTTCAATAGTTTCCACTGCATAGTTAATTTTTTATAAATTATTTTCGGTCTAAAGAAAGTGCCTTTTACTCCCAAGTTTCGACTGGGTAATCGGTACTTTTTTTTTTGTTTGAATCAATTTTACTGGCTGACCTTTATCGCCGTTTTTTTGTTTAGACCACAAAGTCTGTGGCCTGATCACGATTGACAGAGTTATGAGCTCTGAGAGCCTTGTGTGGTCACACCGGTCAAACATGGAACAATGTGTGCTGCAGTACAGTGACCTCGATGTGGAGCTCGTTCCTGCATCACGGAGGCGTCCGAAACCAGACCCGTCAACACTTGTGTTTGGCAAGGAATTCAGCGATCACATGCTGCGAGTTGACTGGTCGCTCAGCAAGGGCTGGTCCAAGCCGAAGATAGCGGAAGTGCGTGACCTGGTGCTTCATCCTGCAGCCAAGGTGTTCCACTATGCTCAGGAGGTTTGTTTGTTTCCCTTTCGTCGCTTTCTGGCACTGTGCTTGAAAGAACCGTCTTTGGTGGCGGGTTCGTCAAGATATGCTTTGCCGAAGATCTGTCAGTCAGTCTCTTAGTCCACACACGCCCGCCCTGTCTGTCACCGCTCTCACACCATCGACAGTCAGAGGGGATGTGGGCTTTGCGTATGGGTCGTTGCCTTTCTAGCACGTCGTTCAAGGTCATACCTTGTAAAAGTAGAGATTATTGCCAGTTTCTCGTGCACTGGTTTGCCTGGTATAGACAAAGGTGGACTTGTTTGTAACCAGCGTCACTTAAAAGGGGCACTGGAGTGCTTTTTATAGGAGCTTGTCTTTGATGACATATTGTTTGCTGTGCTTTCGTCGATAGAAATGACCAGCTCTAGATGGCAAGACGCACCGTAGTAAACTTGCAGCAATAGAAATACACGGGCACTATTTTCTCTGGGTGGCAATCCTTGGGTCCCCACCACATCCCTAAAATTTTACCGATGAACATATTGTAAAACCCCGAGCCATAGCCCACCTAACATCAAGAGCAAATCGGGTGAAAATATGGAGAGGGCTATTTTTGAATGTACAATCAAGATAAGTTTTAAAAAATTGATATTTTTAGGTCGTGTCCTTTTTGAGGGGCAACGAAGTCAAGATGACTACTTCCCAGTCAGCAATGTTCGTTTATATCCCACCATAGCTAACTAGCCACATTTACGCCGAGGCCATCATTGATCCTAACACTATGATTACTAGGAGTTGGCTATCTTTCGGTGTTTAAAAAAATGTCGCACATCAAGCCAGAAATGGGGAGCGGGCTATCTTTAGGGGGTGGGGCATCTCTCGGGATTTTACAGTAGTTCATTGCATGGAGGCTCCAAACGTTACTATTATTGCCCTTTTAGGCGCTTTGCGCATTATATTTTGACAAAACTGTCTCATCTTTGGGTGTAGGAGACGTAATACAACAATTATTGTTTGAAAACGCCCTCCCACAGCATTCCCCTGGTGCCTGCTTCAAGGCACGGAGAGAGGGGCGTGTCACAATCTTTGAATATATTTTTTTTAGGAAGTCGGCCGCCCACGAGTGTAATTTCATGTTTTTTCAGGATCCTCGGAGTTCGTAGATCGAGTTATTGTCATAAGTGGACTATCTCAGAATCCACTTGAGTGCCCTTTGAAGGCTGGCGCACTCGTTCTCATTTGACTGTGACCGACTGCGTGGCAACTGCCCGTAACTGTTTACGACTCTGGGATACTTCCAATGTGCTTATATTTTATGCATCATGCTTCCACTGTGTGCTTGACGTAATTCCGACAATGTTATAAACCGGGAAGGAAAAGAGCAATTATAAATGAGGAAAAACTAAACGAATAAGCGTTGGTAAGAATTCAAAGGCAGAAATGAATGTTTAAGTACCGAAAAAACAACCCAAGTTGAATGAGTGCGTATATTTCAATTTTAAATTTAATATTTAGCTAATTAGGACATTGCGTGACCATGAAAACTGGCCAAGCATGAATTAAAGCGCACAAAAACTTCGGCACGTTCGCGTTGTGCAAAAGGTAAATGAGAATGATAAAACTATTGCTGACACAACGTACACGAGAATGCAGAAGAATTTTGACGTAGTTACACGGACATGAAGCCGGGGACTAAGAATGGCGATGGTGATTACGATGTTCAGTCATGGCAAGAGGACTCCGTTACGATGCAGTTTCTCTCTTTCTTTTTGGTATCTTCTTTTGTACATTTGGAGCGCGTCGTGGCGCCGTTTCTTTAGGCACGCTCGTTTTGTGCCGTTAGCAGCAGGTTTGTTAATAGTGGGCCGGACTTGTTTGGAAGGACTGCGGCCAGCTGCTAGCTTGCCGCAGTCCGATAATTTCTTATAGACAGTGCGTAGATCACACATGCTGCAAAACCTTCCATCTAGTTATACATAGATTGAAAGTGTTCCAGTGTTCTCGTCGTAAGCAATTACGAGCAGTTGCAACGTGTTTGGTCACAGTCAAGTGCAAATGTGCGAATCAGCCATAAGTTTGTGGCACAGTAGCTCGAGTGTGGCTCGCATTATGAACTGGTACTTTTCCTCCTCTTTGTGCAGCTGTTCGAAGGAATGAAGGCTTACCGCGGACAGGACGACAAGGTGCGGCTCTTCAGGCCCGACGCAAACGTTCGCCGCCTTCTCAACTCGGCTGACAGGCTGGGATTACCTGTAAGTCAGCGTCACTTCTGCCGCATAGTCAGTTCTATGGCAACCAGCTGTTTTTGCGGTGGCTCATTTGCAACGGGTCTCTGATATGAAGCTTTGGAATGGTCATCTGGCTTATCCTATGGGAGCTTGGGGGATCTTACAATCAATGCCAGCTCAGGGTTTCGCATTGAAATATTTTTGTGGGCAAGAGATAATTGGGAGAGAGGTTGCTTCTAATTTTGTACTTGAATTTGCTCTTGGTGTTACTATTACTACTACTATTACTAATACCCATATTAATAATAATAATAATTCTGCAAAAACATAAACAAGTGTGCTGGACCGCTCAAGCATAGTTTCTTGTGTGTGGGTCTAGGCAGCCATCAAAAGTCTGCATACCATTATTTTACATAAGCATCAATAAGCAAAGCAAGCCACAAAATAAGAAAATGAGAACAATGGACGTTATACAATGATTACCCATTCTCTTGCATACTTTACCGCGTGAATGAATAATAAATAAAGGCTTTGCTAAACTGTGAAATAATGAAGGAATGGAGTTCCCTTTCCATTTCACACTAACTGGCTAGTACCTTAGGGATCATTAATCATTCTGTATGCTATTGATGCTCTTTTTGTTTACCTCATACTTAAAATTGTTTCGATGATAATTTTCCATTATTGTCATATTTATAAAATTACTAACTTAAAAGAATAATGATTGCTTTTACTGTGGCCAGTGGAGGGATCGGTATAGGCTCGCTGACTAAGTATGCTTATCAGTATCCAGCTTATCATTAAACATTGGCAACCACTTTTCACTGAGTCACTAAACTTCTATGCTTCCTCATGCAGGCACTGCAAGGTGCCACTACAGAGCTTGTGTAAAAATGACACCTTTGTATTTAGCTTCTCTGAATGACTCTTATGTGCCTCCCCACATGCAGCCGTTATTCATTCTCACTCACAAGCTAGGTGTGCGCCTGTGAGCATGGCAAGGCTTACAGTGGGGAGTGGCTAATCTGAAACTTTCAACCAAGTGTGCTGGGGCAGTTGTGCTAAACTTTATTAGCATGGCTGGCACATTAAAATATTAGCAACCAATTATTAAACTGACACTGTGCTCGGAAGAAAATTTTCTTTTTATTGTCTAAACAGACCACATTTAAAAATCAACTGCACCCCTGAGAAAAAAAAAAAAAGAGCACTTAACTTTGATGCAATATTTATGTAGGGAGACACATTTTGAGTTTGGAGCAATTTCGTCTGTTTGTTACACGCTCCAGCTCAAAAGTGCCCTTTATTTCAATTTCACTGGCTGCAAGGGTGTGGAAGAGAGGTACGGCCATTTGTACGTACCATGTAATTGCATTAAATAATTTCTTTTTTTCAAATGAAAATGTTTTTTGGCATATATATGGCCTATTCAGGCAATTTAATGAAGATATTTTCAGTGTGCAGTATCTTAAGCTGCATTTGTCAGTCCAAAATGTGCCATGTTACCTCCAGGAGATTTAGCAGCTTTTAGCAGAAGGGTTATTAGCAGCCATTAGTTCTAGTAACACATTCAGCAGAGACTACTAATTACTGTGTCTAAAACGTCCCGCACCTGAATGTTGCAGCTGCTTTCCTTTGGCGTTTCCACTGAACTAATCCACAAACATCTGTTCGTTTAGACAAAAAGATCAAGCATACTTTTTTATTTTTTGAGCCAGTCATGAATATACACCTCTTTGCTATTTTACTATAATCTGGTACCATCTGTGATTTCTCTTTATTATTCTTCTCTTTTTGTCGCAACAGAAATTCCATTCCGAGGAGTTCCTGAAATGCCTGATGAAGCTGATAAGTATAGAGAAGGACTGGGTGCCCAAGTACCCCATGAGTTCCCTCTACATTCGTCCCACCTTCATTGGCATCGAGGTATGCGCCCTGTTCCCACACGCTGATTTAGTCTCCCGCGGCATGGCTCATTTCTAAAAGCACCGTATTTTCTGGCGTGTCTCGTACAATGGTGAGATTGTATATGCTTTGTTTCTCCAAGTGTGGACTTCAACTGCCAAAATTTCCCACGGCAGTTACATTTCTTGAAACTTGCTCTTGCTAGTGCATACATTGTGATCGTAGCACGCAAGTGCAGCCTTTTCGGCACACTTTTTGCTGCGCGGACCGATCAGATGTTTACGGGGGATGCGACTTGTAGACTAGAAGATGCGGTGTGTTATAGAAAAGTTATGCTGCACTTTGTTCCAGTCAAGGAGCCCATTTGTGTGCTCTTTAACGGGTTCCTTTAAGCTTAGTGTTACACGTTTTGCCAAACTGGCTATAAATTATTTGACATGAACAACTGAGCCACATTTAGCCCCCTTGCAGTCTCAGACGAGTCATACTACATTCGTAAATAATTTTAAAGCAAAGTTTTTTCTTTTTTTTTTTCTTTTTAGTTTCAGAGTTATTTTTGTTTTAAAGGGGCCCTGCAAGGACTTTTTACTGGTTTTAATTTGCACCGAACCTGAGTGCACTGAATGTAGTAACTTAGTGAAGCTTTTCTTTTCTCGAAATTCGCTTTATTTTAAAAGTTATAGGCAAATTAAGATTACAAAAACAAGCAAAAAATAACCTCCCTCATGACGTCCTTGGTTGCTTGAGTGGCCGTGAACTAGAGGAGGAGTAGTGAGCTCATCGCGAGCGCTCACGGCTGCCGCACTCCGTGTCGACGGCGCGAGAGGGTGCCACTAAAGCATGTTTTGGATGGGTTGTATGCAGCGTGCAGCCGGAGCGGCTCTCATTGCATTTGCTGTCGCGATTAAACACTAATTCGGCATGACACTTCATTGGCCACAAACGACAGCAAACACGGGGTAAAGATCAGTTCAGAATGGGAGCCACTTCGCGCTGCCATACCGCGAAACGGCCAAACCCCAAGACAAAGCTTCTCGCCGAAAGCCTTCGGAACGCTCGGAGCCGGTCGGATCATCCTGCCCATACGACCGCAGCGCCGCCGCGTACATCTGGGACCTTTCCGTGTCGGCGCCTGATCCCACTAGTCCTTTCTAGTATGCGCTGCCTTTTCCACCGCTTGGTGGCGGGTATGTCGACGGGTCATTTCTTGTTTTCGTACTTTATAAACTGCATTTGTTTCTTTTCTGATCTAAAATACTGAACAAAAACTACTTTTATAAATAATTGGAACGGTTCGCGCCACTTATATTTTGTATTTCGACTAAAAAGAAGCTTTTAGCGGCTCTTACCAGTAGTAAGGCCAGGACCAAAGACGTCACATTTTGCGCGCTTTCGGTACCGTGGGTCGCCCTCGTCAGTGGAGGAGGTTTCCGCATCGTCCGGTTAAAATATGGCGCACTGATATTTAGTTACTCTCTCCGTGCCCGCTGGCTTGCCTGAACTTCAAGAGACGTGGAAACTGCAAAAAAGGTAGACGCTTAAATATGATTGCAGGGCCCCTTTAAAAGACAATAGTGTTTCTAGAGCTTTTACAGCAAAGTTGTTATGCACTAGGGTCTGGGGAAAAATGTGGCCTCACATGTCGACAGAAAACTCCTTAATGGTCGTGGCAAGTATGAATAAATAAAAAAAAAGGGGGGGGGCAACCAACGTTAATCAGCCTTCCTTGGCATTATTAAATACTGAGGTCCTGATCCCTTGTTATCATCTCTAGGCCTCGTCCGAGAGGTCGTTTTTGAGGTCGTCCTAGACGTCCTCGAGGTTGTCCTAGAAGTCGTCCTCAGGATCGTCCTTGAGGTTGTCCTCTAGGCGTCGTCCTAGAAGTCACCCTTGAGATCGTCCTAGGCGTCGTCCTCAAGGTCATCTCAAGCGTCGTCCTGGAAGTCGTCCTAGACTTTGTCCTTGAGGTCGTCGTAGAAGTCGTCCTTGAGGTTGTCCTAGATGTCTTCCTCTAGGCCTTGTCATCGAGGTCGTCCTAGAAGTCATCCTTGAGATCGTCCTCGAGACATCGTCCTAGATGTTGTGAAGATAACGAACACGAGCAAAAGCTCATGTTTGTTAGATGGCAGAGTGATACAAACTCCTTTGATGGGCATTTATCACTAAATTCTTGACTTGTCACAAATTATAGGACTTGGGGTTTGGGGCTCACTCAATAAGAGTTCTCTAAACGTTGGGGTCGGTTTGTTTGAACTGAAATCTGCCGCTCTTTAAAAGTGCTGACCAGGCTAGGCCTAGTGAATGGTAACGGTCAAGGAAACCCTCCTGAGGGGTTTGTCTACACGGCTGCCTTTGACAGGAACTTGGCGCATAAGAGGTTGAAGGCCTATCTATGAAATTACATGGTTGAGAAGCATTTCAGTGGGACTGACCCTGATGTCCATTCCCAGGATGCCAGTACCGACTATGAGCAACATAATCTCAACATTATAATGGACTAAAATTTGTCATCCCAATCTAAAGTATTTCTTTGAGAATGTGGCAAGACGCACTTGCGTTTTACGACGCTAAACAAAAATATAGTGACAATCAAGCTGCCTGTAGCTGATCGCATTTTTATTCCTACTTGATATTTTTAATATACACTTTTGGTGAAGAAGAATGTGCTTAGAGCAATAGTAAAAATAAAATGAAAGTATCTAGTGTACAGTCAATGCTCAAGAACAATATGAAGGAAAGAATAAAAAATGAAGTACAGTAAACTTTCGTTAATTCGACCTCGACTGGACCCTTGAAATTTGGTCGAATTATCCGAATGATCGAATTAGAAAAAGGACAAAAAACGGTTAAAATTAAACTTCCTTTTATTGTCCAAAGTACTCACTGATGGTCTGCTGCCGTCTGCGCTTAAAACGCGTGTCCAAAAGCAGGCTTCGGAGAGCAGTGTAACTAAATGCTACGTCCCAAAAAAATCGCGCACTACAATAAAGAAGAAGAAAGAAACAATAAAAAAGTAAGTTTTACGAGCTGACTTTGGCGCCAAACAAAAACCAACTGGCGACAGAAAAAAAAAAAAAAAAGAAGGAAAAGAGAATTTGCGTTTCCAGACGCGCAGATCGATTGCACACAATGCTACAGAGAAGGGCTTTGAGAGCACTCGCTGAGAAAGCTTCAAACCGACTTTAACGCCAAACAACCAGACCGTCGAAAAAAAAAAAAAGAATAACAACAGCAACAACAACAACATAAAAAAAGGAAAAGAGAACTTGCGCTCGGTGCGCAAGATGGAGCACACACGATGCTGCAGAAAAACGCTTCGCTTCGAAAGCGTGCGCTGGCTCATGCGCTGGCTTGTGCGTGCCCCACCACGTGCTATGTTCTCCGCGCTACCCCAAGCCAGATTGGTTGCGCGCTGGTTTATGTAATTCGCTAAGGTCCATCTCAACGGCGTAGAGGAGCAGGCAATATTTGCGCACGTTCGGCTTTGCAGCAAAGGGCCCTGTTTCGCCGTACGTTGGTGGTTTTTCTGCTGTGGTGCCGTGCAATGTGAGCTTGCGCGCATTCGCTCGGGACGAATTATCCGATGCGGAGTCTTCCCAAGTTCGAACTATCAAACTTTTCCTCCCATAGAAATGTATGGGCGCTCGCTGGAACTTTTGAGCACGATCGAATTAAACGAAAAGTTGAATTAACCGAGGTTGAACTAACGAAAGTTTACTGTATAGGCAGGTGCTGGTACTTCTTCATTTTACTTTGCTACCATGACCAGTCATCAAATAGGTTAAACAATCTTGGACACATGTAGGGAATCGGCGACGACATCGAGATTTTCTTGGATGAGCCCAATTGATCTCATTTCGAGCGAAGGTCCCTCGACCTAAAGCCCCTGAATAAAAAAGATAGCGACATCTTCTCCTCCTCCTCTGATGCGCACACCTTTTATCTTTATATTTTGCTTTTTTACACCTGCGCTTCGACTGTAGCGCCGCCTGGTTTGGCCCAAGATAGCAGACGGCCTTTCTATGCTTGAGTCAGAGCGCAGTCAAAGACTGAAAGACACGCAAATACATACACACAGGCTAAAAGCGCTCTGTCACTGTCTACCAGCCTCAAAGGATGTGCTCAAGGAAAGACGATGAAAGCCGTGACGTTGCACAGTCGGCATTAGTTAATTGGGGACATGAGCTCATAGCATGCACTGCACTCCGACAGCATAAGCGTTCTTTCTCCCTCCTCCTCTGACGCGCACACCTTTCATTTATATGTTTTGCTTTTTTTACATCCGCATGTCGACGGTAGCGCCGCCTGGGTTGGCCCAAGATAACAGGCGGCATTCTTCAAAGGATGTCGCTACTTTTCTGTATAATGGGGCTTTACGTCGAACGCCCCATCATGCAGTTTTTGCGCCTTTCTTTCTGCGTCCCACAGCCGTCGTTGGGCGTGGCCAAGTCAAACGAAGCCATGCTGTTCGTCCTCACGGGCCCCGTTGGTCCCTACTACAGCACGGGCATGAAGCCGGTCTCGCTCCTGGCCGACCCCAAATACGTCAGGGCATGGCCCGGCGGTACTGGGGATAGCAAGCTCGGCTGGTGAGTGACCGCACGCTCAGATGCCGTCATGCCACTTTTAAGCGTGTAATCAATTGTGCTGCATGTACATCTAGACGATGGGGAAGTTAGTCGGCCCCGGTGCAGTGCGACCGCTAGCCTAAGGTCTTTTAACTGCATCATGCGGTAGTGACACTTGGCCCCACGCCGGTAGGACACAGATCCAGATTGAAACGGTCGTCCGGATCAAAATGTCTAATTAGCCCTCACGGCAGAGCCAAGGGTCGGCATCTTTCGAAGTGCACTGACTTTTCGCCGTTTAAATGCTCACACCTTTGCTTCAAGGGGTTCTTGGGTAGCGAGTTCAGTGACCGCCTCGTTCAAAGCTGCTCGGTCGCCGAGTTTATCAGACTGCTTATCTCTTTGGAGGAAAGCAACATGCAAGGAATCCTGCTGAGCGGCAGAAGCGAAGAAAGATAAGCCTGCCGTGGGGCCTTGTGTCACCTGCTTCCTGTCAGACAGCAGGCCTTGATCGTTGACAAACACTTGAAACATTGTGAGCACCAGTGCTGCTATAAATGAACAGATACTAATATGAATTGTAAGGAAAGTAATGCGGAGAGAAAGTCGTCTGCTTCTTGCTGAGTAGTTGCTGCAACGTCAGAACGACGCTGAGCCCTGATTGGCTCCGATTGAAAGAATGGTTGATAGACCTCAATGCTAGATAGATGCCTTGGGGTCTATCCACTATTTTCTCAATCGGCCAGTATGAGCTTGGCTTTCTGACATCATTGCAACCCCTGTGCAAGAAGCAGACGCAGTTGTGCTCCGCATTGATGGTGCCTTTTTACAGTGAAGCTGTTATGCACTAGGATCTGGGAAAAAATTGCGTCCGCAGATGTTGCCAGAAAACTCCCCATTGGTCATGGCAAGTATGAATAAATAGAAAATGAAAGCCGTTTACAACTCCCTGTAACGCCGAATTAGAGCGCAGCTCTTGAGGAGGAGGGGAAGGCACGGGGGGGGGGTTGTCACATGACCTCGGGGGGGGGGTCACGTGATTAGGGGGTCCCATGACCTGGGGGCCACATGACCTGGGCGGGTCATGTGACATCGGGAGGCAGTGTTGCCAGACGGAGAAAAAAAGTCAGCAGATTGATCCCCAAAAAGTCAGTAGATTTGCACAAAAATCAGTAGATTCTACAAAAACTGTGTTTTGCAATGTTTTCCTATTTCCATAAAACCACGCTTCGAAGAAATAGTATAAAGTAACAAATAACATGGTAATAACCACAAATAAAAATGACAAAAAAAAGACCAGTTCTTAAGTAATTCTTTATGAAGGACAAAATAAAATGGCACTGCAAATATTTTTATTATTATTTTTTATTAGCATTGATTAGTGTTGCAATTTCGAGGATTATGCTTTGAAATCGAGACTGAGCCACTGTTGGGATCAACAGATTGGGGCGACAGTGCGACATCCACCTGTCGCTATTATTGAAACGAAACTAAAACAAGACGTTCCGGCAAGTGCACGCGTACATGTCCAATGCAAGTCCTCTGCAAACTGCCATCTTTCCTTTCTGGGCTGTGGAAGGTTTTTGACGCAACGCTGTCGGCGCGGAGCACTGTTGAGGCTACGCGTTGTCTGCTACGGGCATATTTCTTTTCGCCTGACTCAAAGTTTGAGTTCAAACGTGGAGAAACTAATTCGTTAGCATTTTAAGCCACCGAGGAATAATATTATATCATTTTCTTGACAGAGCCTGCCAAATAAAAATGAAAGAACCGAAATGTGGATGTCGATCCCTTGCATTCCGCCGGGCGAATGAATGAAAATGGCAGCCCTCTCCGTTCAGCTGGGAGCAGCTGAGAGTTCACGCGCATGCGCTCATGCCTCTCGCTCTGCGCCGCAGGCTGATTGGCTCACTCGGGAGAGGGACGTTACGGCGGCGAGATCAAAGGCTGGCCTTCGAACCTGCTCTGGGTGAATAGATAGATGAATATACGGCTAAGTCACTCGAATAGGACGGGCTTTTGGGCCATCTAGCCAGTGCTTCATTTTTAATTCTGGGAGAATATGAATTTCCTTTGATGGGCGACCCTGGAAACTGAAGGGGAAAATAATAAATTTTTATATGTTTACTAAAAAAAAAAGTCAGTAGATTTTCGTTTTTTTCAGTGAATCAGTAGACCCGGAACGAAATCAGTAGATCTACTGATAAATCAGTGAACCTGGCAACACTGTCGGGGGTCACATGACATTACGGTTACGCCGATGGCGACGGCGACGCCGCTCAAGCCGGAAACGGGCGCCTAAGAGCTGCGCTCTAAAATAAAAAGAGGGAGCAACCAGCGTGAGTCAGCCTTCCTTGGCATTACAGTCTAAGCTCGTTATAACCGACCTTGATTTTGACCAAGATTTTGGTCTGTTGTAAGAGGAGTATGTTGTATGCAGATGTGAAGTTGAGTCAATGGCATGTAGAGGAAAACCAAGCGAACTTCACAAATCGGTATGCTATATCCAAATGTCTGTTATAACCAGGTCTGTTATAATGGGCTTAGACTGTACTAGATAGGTTATGATCCCCTGTTATCATCTCTAGGCATCGTCCTTGAGGTCGTCCTAGGCGTCGTCTGAGAGGTCGTCCTCTAGGCGTCATCCGAGAGTTGTCCTAGAAGTCGTCCTCGAGGTCAACCTGGAAGTCGTCCTAGAAGTCGTCCTTGAGGTCGTCCTAGAGGTCGTCCCTAGGCATCGTCTTTGAGGTCGTCCAAGACGTCGCACTCTTGGCGTCGTCCTCGGAGGTCAGTCCTAGAAATCGTCCTCTAGGCATTGTGCTAGACGTAAAAATAACAGCTTTGCTAGTCCTCCATCTTCACATGAAGTGGAAGGGCTCTACAATTTCTTTTAGTTGAAATACCATATTGTAAGATTATGTAATGATAATTTACCAATTTTGACTCTCAGCCTCTTCTTTTTATTTTTGTGAAACAGTGCGGTAAAATGCATTACTTCTGCCACATTGTCCTAGAACCGGTTGTTGCTGTGTTTACTCGCATGCAGAGTGCACACATTCTGGAAGTGATCGGCAGACTGTATTTTATGTTAAAATTGGTTCAGAAAGTTACGTGCTGTACAATAAACTACTTAAGGATCATTGGATTTCAACGACGTGCTGCAATTTTTAGAATACATGCTGAAAGGATTGTTGGCTTTCATGAGTGTGCTAGTCCGATTCTTTAAGACAGATGAGCCTTTCTAAAAGTTGGAGCTGCCCAGATGAGCATGAGCATCAGATTTGGGGACTTTGACCATGCTCTAAAGTGTCTGCACATTTCTGGCAAAGTCGCCTCGATGGCTCCGAGGTACAGCGTCGAGCCTGCAGATCCCCAGGTGGTGGATTCGAATCCCGGTCGAGGTGTCCGTAACACGGTGGAGGTTAATGAGACCGATTTCGCCAAGTGTTGGACACACTCATGATGCCGCCACAACTTTATTCCACGTGTGGCAGGCGGCGGTGCCTGAGACAACCCGTGCCGCCTCGCGCTTTTCACGCACAGAGCGCCAGCGAGGCTGTTGCAAGTGCAAAAGACTAAAGCTTCCTCTATGCATTGTGGCAGTGGTGGCTTAGTCAGACTGGCCAGTGAGATCGGTCTGTTGCGGAAAAGGAGGAGCTGTGTAAGCAAGTTGCATGTCAGAAGATCCCCGGGTGATTTAAATTCATTCTCAGCCCCTCTGCTAGGGCGTGTCACATCAAACCCCAACTTTGATTGATTTGATTTCTCTTCTGCTGGAAAGTGGCATATAGCTTTGTATAGATAAAACTACTAGTTGACGAGCGTGCCCAAATGGTCTCAATGCAGCAACTATGCTCCGACACTAATGGTGCAACAGGAGGCCAAAGCAGAAGCTTCAACAAGTCCTCTGGCTCTTTGGTGAAGACGAGACAGATCACCGAAGTGGGAGCCATGAACGTCATGATCCTGCTTAAGAACAAGGCTGGGGGTGAGCTGCCTATTACTACCTCTTCATGCAGTCGGTTGTACTTGAGGCCGATTCACACATTTGCTCTTTGATTGTGCCTCATTGCGTTGCATTCACTTGTGACCGCTTATGACAAGATAACACACTGGAAGACTGGTGTCGTCTGTCGGGAGGCCCTGGAACTGTGTACATATAACTAAGACTCAAGGTTTTGCAGTATTTGCGAGATTTCTATGCACTATCAATGGGAAGTGGTTGCCTATAACTAGGGTGTGTACTTTCCGGTGTTATTTGTGAGAAAAATCGGCGGATGTTTTTCGGTGTTTATTTATTTTCGAAACACCGGTGTATTTCGAGTGAACGTCTCACGACAAAGCTAAGATCGGTGATTATCGGTGGAAAAAAAAATGCGCTTGATCACAGACAGAGAGTTCCAATTTTATTCACATATTTCATACACTTATTCTCGAGGAAGCATCTATTTCTCACGCTTGGTTATTATAGTAGATGCAAGCATACTTCGAAGGCTTGCATCCGTCATGGCAGCACGTTCCTTGCAGTTCACAACCCACAATTTTGAAAACGCAAGCTCCACATTTGCACTGGACACAGGAAATCCCAAAATGTCCAGTCGAGGCTTGGGACAGTAGTGGCCAGTCAGGTAACTGAAGTTTCCAAAATAACACTGGATCAACGGTGCTAGTCACAGCCTACTGGCGGAGACAAAGAAACTCTGATTCTAGGTCACTCAGCTTGTGCTCGTCTCGGAGGACCAGCCGATAGATACTTTCATAAGGCACAAATCCCTCCGGCAGCTCCACATTTACTGTCATCGGATGAACCAATTTGCACGCTGAACCAGAATGACGATTCATCCATGAAATCTAAGTCATCAGAGATGTTTGGGAAACAGTCCTAACCCACTCGCTTTGAATCATCTGATAGTAGGCAGAGAAAGGAATCAACAAGCTTAACGTCTCACGTTGAGGAAACCCGCAGACGCGGGACGGACACGCATTCTCAAACATCGTCTGCAATTTTTTTACAGAACGATTATTTTTTATACAACGAAAAACCCCCACGCCAACAAAGCCCCTTTCCGTTTCCCAAAAGCCCATGGAAACTAAACAGATAACAATGAAGGAATCTCAGTTCTCAAAGGTCAGTAGCCCTGTAGGACACGGATGTTGGCAGTGTCTTCCAGGGACCACTGCAACCTCTGAATACATGGCTTGCACCGACATCACTTGGCCCAGACGCAATGGGGAAAGAGCACGTGAGAGCGTACCCTCCACTGTGCGTTAATTTTTCTACAAATGGGGGCCATGGGAGACACAATGGGGGAAAGGTGTTGGAGAGCTAAGCTTCCACTGCGTTAACTAGACGCTTTTGACCCCCAGAAAGGAGGGCGGACTGACGCCACGTGCTAAGCCATGTATAGACACTGGAAAAATGCAGGATCCACGAGATAACACGCTTGACGAACCTCTACGGAAAAGAGTTTCGCTAGGTCGGTGTTTTTTGACGGATGTTTTCCAGTTTTAACCAGGCGAAAATATCCAACCACCGGTGTTTTTCGGTTTTAACCTATTTTGTATTTTCGTCTACCGACGGATGTTTATCGGTGTTTTTCGGTTAAAACCGGAAAATACACACCCTACCTATAACATTGTCGTGATTATTTCGAGCGCATCAATAAAAATATAATGTGTGAAAAAATATGAAATATGGCTAGGCGCATTAACTGAAGAGCGTGTTGGTAACAATGACTGGCAGCAGAAAGAATAAAACAAACTCCGGACAAGGGACAACGAACATTTCTTTCAACTGGCAACAACATGAATGAGCCCAATAGGTCATGTTCGCTATAAGTGGCGAACACGCACATACTTCCTTCACACCCTTTCTCTCTTTTTTCTTGGCGGTTCTGAATTGCGGGTAGTGCTTTTGGGCCCATTCATGTTGTTGCCAGTTGAAAGAAATGTTTGTTGTCCCTTGTCCAGAGTTTGTTTTATTCTTTCTGTTGCCAGTCATGGCTAGGCGGATCATTGAAACCAGATTAGTGGGGGTGGTTGTGCTATGAGACCAACTCGTGTTTACAAATAAACAGGAGCACTTAACTAAGCGAGCGCCGCGCATGCGCTAAAGCCTGATTTGCATGATGAGATTCTGCTTGCTATTTTCAGTCGCGACGTCGATCGTGCTGCAAAAGCGTGGATTGTAGCTGAGATGCTGAAATAGATACTGAAAATCGCAAGCAGAATTGGACCAAGTGATTCAGGCATAACAAGTCGGGTGATGGCCACTGGTAAAAGTTATCAACATCTTTTTAATCTTCTGTTTACACTGACCCTACTTACGTCAACCTGCACTTACTTCTTATCGCACTTACCGTAAGACTCGAGCAGCGCCCCCCCCCCCCCGCAAGCAAGTCAAAATTACCCGCAAAGTGGGGGGGCGCGTATCCCGAACAGCACCAAAATTCAAGATGGCAACGACAAAATTTTTTCGCCAGAAAACAAAAAAAAGCGCAGTGCACGCAGATTTAATATTTTATTTATCTCTGAGAACATAGACTTTATTGGGCCAAAGATTTGTCACTGCTATGTAAATCACTTTCAAAACCACCAAGACTCTCAGAGTCGGCCGCAAGAAAAAGTTCGCAGCATTCCGCGATGTTTCCCAACTGCATGCCGTTGGCTATTTTGACAGCCTCTTCAGAAAGAAGCTGGTTGCTAATGGCCTCATTCTGCACTTCTTTCACGCTCCAGGTATTAAAGAGCGCGTCGTCCACGTATTCACTGAACACCGGCGCGCCGTTAATTAGCTTTCGTCAAATTTGGCTTTCCCGTAGTTTGACTGTAGCAAATTGTCAAAATTCTTGTCCCATTCCCGTATCCAGTCGAGCTTGATGTGTCGAGATCGTCTGGTGCGCATCTTCCCGCTTTCACAATGCCATTGGACGACCTCGATTTTCTTTGCCACTGTGTAAGAATGCATAGCCGACCTGACACCCCCAAAACAAAGCGACAATGGCGCGTAGTGACCGGGCTGATCGGGCTGCAAAGTAGGATTGGATTGCATTGGATTCTTGGACTGAACTTCGCAGGCCAGTGTTGCCTGGGCGCGGTCAGCGCGGTGCGTGCGTGATACGGGTGCGGAGCGGGGAGGGGGCGCTTTCCCGGAACGGCGCAGAAATGTGAAATTAGCACTGAAGTTGGGGGGGCTCTTGCACGGGTGGGGCCGCTTGCTCGAATTTTACGGTACTTCTAATCGCAGTTACCGGGTCAATGTTTGGTCTACGGGCCGCTGTCGTTCGAACAAGCAGACGATAACAAGCAGAAATGTTCGAAAAAGAGCAGACAGTTAGAACGATCAGGCAGCTCTTTGAACTTGACGCACTAGAACGTAGTCCGCAGGTGGTCCGTACAACTCGGCGGTTTTCCCGTGTTCATGTTGGAACAAAACAGATAAATCGGACGACCACAAGTGTATGTGAATTCACCCCAAAGTTCTTCCTGCACAAGCAGTCGTGGTCCGACGGTGTCTGGTTGTTCTTTTTCATGGCACCTATCAACATTCGCAGACGAACCGAGTAGTCAGAAAACACTTGAAAACTGACCTTCAAACCTTTCCCGACTCTTGGTACAGCCCCAGTCGAGGCGTTCTGACGAGAAGGCAGGCTTTGTCCGGTTCCTTTGAAAACGACACAGGAATGCACGTCCCGTGTGGTGACCTCTGCCCACAGCCCGAGACCGGAAGTGAGCTCGACTCGCCACCACCGCGCTGCGACTTAACAGAGCTGAGTTTGTGTATACACTTTTGCAAGTGCGGCCTCGTGGCGCCGCCCTGGCTCAGTTCGGGTGCGCTTGGGCGCATCATAATTCTGAGTACGACGCCTTGCTAAAGGCGCCTGTAGTAAGGCGCTTTACTAAAGGCATCAAATCGTATTATGACGCGCCCAAGTGCACCCAATGAACAAGATGGCGGCCCCCTGACGCCACATTTGCAAACGTGTATATCATGGCCCTTATAGACCAACATGCGTTTCTGACGTCGCGCCTCTGCAGTGGCGCTGCTGTTGCCACGGCGCATGCGCAGAAGCTTCACCTCACGCAAATCTGGTTTCTGTGCTCGCGCAGTGCCCACACCTGGTGTGGGCAAATGCGGGCTTGTTTGCAAACAGTGTGTCAATCTATAGGGAAAGCTAGTGATTGAAGTTCTTGCCCGCCTCCTTCAGAAGTAGATTACGTAGGCTGATTGAAAAGTGTTCCAGAGTTCCTACATCGTAAGGGGTAACAAAGGGCTGTGCCGCACTCGAGCACAATCAAACGCAAATGTGCGAGTTGGGCTTAATGTTTCTTTGGCTTACTGGCCGTACGCAAACGTTGCATCTCCCCTTCCAGAGACTGAACTGGTCACGCCACCTCTTTCTGGGATCATCCTCCCCGGCGTCACGCGGATGAGCATCCTGGACCTGACGAGGAATGGGTCAGTTCCCGTTTTTGTCCTCCGGTGGAATGGAAAACTTTCCGAGAGACATCAGCACCGATTGCTTTCGGTAGTCAATGGCCTCTTTTGAAAACGTCCCATGTCAGAACCATGGAAGTGATAGCATAGGACAGAGGTTCCAAAATTTTCGATCTCAAGGAACCCTTATCCACCTTGAATGGCAGCTGAAGATCTTAAGAATGACAAGATAAAGCAGTGAAGAAGCACACAAACCTTGTATAGAACAATAAACATACCAGAAAGCTTCTGGCTCATAGTTATGCATCGATGGGTGGCTCCGATCTGCTAAAATATGGCTTAAACTGAAAAATAACACGTATTTGAGGACTGGGGCTTTCAAGGGAACTTTGGTGCTCGGGGAGCTTTAGGAGGTACTCTAAGGAACCCCTGTGTTCCTGGGAGCCCAGAGGTTTCCCATAGTACCTCCAAGGGTTCCTCAAACCCTTCTGTTCCTAGGAATCTAGGGGTTCCCCAGTGTACCGCAATGGGTTCTTCAAGTTTCCAAACCTCTGTCCCTTCCCCTAGGCAAAGCGTTGCTTAGTGGAAGGGACAATTGATGCACAGCTATGAGCCAAACACTCGCTCGCATGCACATTTTCTTTACAAGCTCTGTGACCCTCTGCACTGCTCTGTTGCATCAATGCCAAGACTGGGAGGGGTTTCTTGGCTGTCATTCAAACCAGATGGGGTTTCTCGAGATGAATAGCTTGAGAGCCCTGACATGTAGTTGTCTAACTGCCGACCAACAGCCTTGGTGAAAAAGCTTTTCAAAGCGTATCTATGGCCCCTGTCATCCTAGGTGTCTTCTTTAGTTGACTGACCTGCTTGCGTCAATAAGCAAGGAAAATGTAGTATCACCAGAATGGAAAGAAGCAATCTCGCTTCGGGTGGCATTCTTCACTGCGTTACAGTCCACGCAAGCAGAGGCTGGTTTATAGATTTGCATTTGACTGCAATCGAGTGTACCACTACTCACTTAGTGATGAAACCCTTTCGATCTAAGTGTAACTAGGCTGACAGTTTTGAGGTATTTGCAAAGTCAAATATTACCGCTAGCTACGCAGAAATGGTTTCCCATAACGTTCTCCGAATTATTCCGAGCTCGTGGTGAAAGAATAATGCTAAAATATCTAAACAGATTGAAAGCGTTGCAAGGCTACCCGATTGATGGCGCCTGTGCGGTATCTTGTCATAAGCCGTCGCAAGCAGTCATAGGGCAGTCGATCACAGTCAAATGTAAATACATGAACCAGCCTTGATTGCACCGGCTGCAGTCCCTGATTTTAGCGAGACACACATGAGTGGAGATCTCCACATGTGTCGCAGATGTGACATTACAGTCAAACCCGTTTATAACAAACAGCAGGAAACGCTACGATCAGTTCAATATAGCAAGTAGTTCGATAAAGCAAAAACCATTTAGAACGAACTTCCATGATGCGCTTCGTTGTAAGGCGGAGAGTTTCTTCTTTCCCATCTTCTTCGCTTCCGCCTTGTAACAAAGCGCTGTAGAGTTTTTTTGTTTTTTTTTTGCATGCGTGCAGAGTTTTTTTTTTAGTTTATCTTCCCTTCTGAATTGCTTTCTTCATGGACAAACGCTTTGGGATGAAAAGCTTTGTTTTCTGTGCATGCGTGCGTGAGTGTTTTTTTAGCTTTCTTCCCTTTCAGAATTGCTTCTCTTTTTTCTCAATTTGCTTCTCAATTGCTTCTCTTCTCTTCTCAATTTTGTTCGCAACTTGAATTTTGGAATTTGTATTTCTTTCCTACTTCTTTTGGGGGAGAAAGGACGAGGCTAGAAGACGATAGTTTGCGCGCTTTTGGGGGGCCTTCCGGGGTAAAACGTTCGATATAGCCAATATGTTGTTCATTATAAAAAGTACTTTTTGCATGTATTTCTTATTGAAATTTTTCGCGAGTTCGATATTGACAACAATTCGCTGTACGTGGTTCGTTCTAAACGGGTTTCACTGTACAGTTTAACTTCAAAAACCAAAAGGCAAAAAATATTGCGGTGAGACTTAGCTCGACTATGCCAGGATATACGTAGCGTGAGCTTATGCGCACAAAATGAGAGGCGCCTATCAAGCTGCTCCGGTGCAGCGTCCAGACTCTGGCTACTGCGCAATGGAGGTGCACAGCCATAGCACGCGCGCGTGGCCAGCGGCGTCTGCGCGCGGCTATGACGTCACCTCTCTGAATGCGCAGACCGGCGAGGCGCGCGCGGTGGCGTTGGAGCGCGTGGCGGCGGCAGCTCCGGCGCCGCCCAGCTGCGCGCCGTGGTGAAGTCACTGCTCTCTCGCGCATGCGCAGACGTGCGCAGGCGCGCGTGGCGGCGGCGGAGCGTGCGGGAGCGCCCGGCTGCGCGCCGTGCGACGTCACTGCTCCCTCACGCTTGCGCAGCACAGAGCACGGCTCATTATGCGAGCCACGCGAAACTGCTACAACCTCAACCAATATAGCTCACGCTACAAAACTAAAAAAAAAAATTGGATTGGCTCTTGTAGATTTATAGGGAGTAGCTTGACTGAATTCAGCCCGGTGGTCTCCAGTTCTGGTTCGTTTTCTGTTTCAGAATGAGTTCAAAGTCTCCGAACGCAAGATAACAATGGCCGAAGTGAGGGAAACATTGAAGGAGGGCAGGGTAAGGTCACAGCCGCTACTGTTCTTTCTCTGCCAGCAGGCATGAACAGATGCTACTGCAATTTGCTGGTGTATACTGTACAGGGGGCAGTCTCTTCAGTTCTTGCTTGTATGTCATAGTATGTATAAAACATGCGAGCATCGGCAGAAGAGACTGCCTGCATCATCTGCTGGTGCAGTCTGGCAGCTCATGCCGCTGTTCTTTTCTAGTGTTACACTCCCAGTGTGAGATTGTAGATGCAATGACCAATGTTTGCTTAGGTGGTGACATAAAAAAACATGTTTGGTCATCCTGCCATGCATTTAAATGTAGTACAGTTAAACCCTCGATGTAACGAAGTCGGTGAAATTCGGAATCTACTCTACGTTACATCGAAATTTCGCTACATAGAAATTCGGAGAAAACGTTAAAGAAAGTTTCCACAAATGTTTCTCGGTGCACAAAACTCACCGAGGACACCTTTATTTCGGTTCAAAGTAGTTCGTCGTCTTTTTCTGGGCCACTCTTGACATTATTTTTCGCATCTCAGTACGTTAGCATAGCCAGATGGCCTGCATCACGTGCTTCGTCTTGTTGTGTGCTCGTGAACCGCCTCAAGACATCGATCATGTCCACCACTTCACGGTTACTGGGCACATCGCAGGTGTCTTGCTCATCAGGCTCGCTGTCGTCCCCGTCTTGCGAGTTGCCACGACCATTGCTAGCTATCGCCTTGTTGGTCACCTCCTCCGTCGCAATGACAGCAGAGTCGACGTATGAAAGTTGTCGTCGAGGTTGACGTTGTCTGGGACGGCTTCATCGCCTTGAACTAGGCCCCATCAACCAGGACAACGAGAAACGCATGCTTTTAGTTAGGCCTCGAAACGAACTACGCAGCGCAAATGAAGCCGACGGACGAAACGGCGGCAGGTCTAGTGTCCTCTAGTGCCATTCTGTACACCACACTCGCCAGACTCGGCCTGCTTCACCCTTTGCGCTTTATCGGTGGCCCGTTTCAGCACGTGTGCTTCCCAAAATCTCCCTTGGGACCCAAAACTTTTGACGAATTGTCCATGAAACTTCGTTACATCGAAATTTCAGCAAACGGAACTTCGGTACATAGAGGTAAAAATACATGGCGTGCATACACTTGCGATTAGAAAAGTTATGCACTTCGTTACATCGAGGGTTTCGTTACATAGACGTTCGCTACATAGGACTTTGACTGTATAGTCCGTTGCAACTCAAGGAGGTAGGGCGAGGGAAAGGTAGGCTGGAGAGGATGAAGCAGACGGAACACTGGAGAGAGGGGAGGTTTCCTTCTCTCCAGCATTCCGTCAGCTTTCTCCTCTCCGACCTTTGTTTTCCTCGCCCTACCTTCTTATAGTTGCAATGGACTATAGCTTTATAGAGTGGGTGGTGCTCTTAGTTCAAGTGGTGCCTAGGGCACGATGACCCTTAGTCTTTTAGTGCCTGGGGTGGGTGTTACTCTTAGTTCAGGTGGTGCCTAGGGCAGGTATTTTGTATGGAAACAGATTACATCACCCCATTGTCTCTTTGTGACGCTGCACGCACTTCCTTTCAGCACCACCCAGATACAGTGCCTTTACACTGAATTTTCTGGGTCACCAAAAGAGAAAGCGCGCTTTCTTGACCTTTCCACTCCTCCTTGTTCTGTGCACTCTTTCTGCTCTGCCTGTTTCTGCTCCTCTCTTTCTTGCCCTTTCCACCCTTCTTGCTCCATGCACTTTCTCACACCACCTGCTTCTGCTCCCCCCGTTCCTGTGTGCTGGATCCGTAGGTCAGTCTGCAGCGCTCTTGGGTTCCACGCCGGTGACGGTGGTTCAATCCCTGGCACCTGTTGCCTTTTGTCTTCAAGATCGTTTAGCAATTAGGAACTGACCGACCTACACATTTTGTGCTTAAGTGGCTCCTGAGGTTGGTTGGACCCAACTTTACTGGATCGGCTAAGTTGATATGATCCAAGAAAAAAGTGATGCGCTGCCATTCACTGCCACGTAGTGGCGCTCGTGTCGCAGCCTGCCCAGTCCAACTGGCCTCAGTACCCTCGGATATGCTGTGAAACGCACCGTTTTTGTGTGGGTTCACAAAGTGTATTATCAACAACTGTTGCCACTGTGATAATGTCCGGATCGAAACGACATTCACACCTGCCAAGCCCTCGTAGCTTTGGCAATCTTTAACATTCGGAGAAATGGCTGCTTCTATTGTGGTTCCGGCACATGGACTGTTGTGTTTTGGTCGTTTGCAGACTGAAATACCGTCAACTTTACTTTTCTGGTGTTCTGCGTTTTTGTCAGAATTTCAAGCAAAAACTGCTGCATACATTGCAAAGCCATATTAGGAAAGAATGCCAATTTGAAGACTTCATCATTTTAAGGAAGCAGGAGGTTCTCATATTTGTATTCGGCTATGTTGAGGCCCACTACTAGAACATCGGAGGTGGTGAAAATAGCTGGGTTATTCCTCTCCCCATTTCGGAGACGTCTGACTAAGGGGTGAAAATTTCAAGACATCACTTCCAACCAGCTGACCTGCACAGATTCGTGTGTATATACTTTCGAGATCTATGTGTGAACGTGCAATAGATATTAGAGCCATTATTTTTACAGTACCTGCTGCAGCTTCATTGCAACACTGTGTGTAATGAGTTCATTTGTGTAAGCACTTATGCATGCTCCAGCGTGATACAGCAACATGCTCGTTGACGTGATATGAGCGCACTAATTTAAATTCGCTTTATTTTATCTAGTCTTTTTTAACGTTACAGTTGGGCTTAAAATAAATTATGCATTCTATTTAAACCTAAAATAAAAACATTTTTAGCTACCTCACTGTGAGCCCCAGAGAATGTACGACATAAGAAAGCTGGGGTGCAGAGACCATTATGAAAAATTCACCGCCCAACTACTCGGCTTCTTTGTTGTAACGCGAATGCACTTCTGTACAAGAGTCACTAATCAAAAATTAGAGATGACGGAGAAGGTGGCAGCAAGAAAGCCCGGCTTTCGTGATTGCCAACTACAGGTATTTTCTAGCCTTGCCAAAGATTTGTTGTGGCAAGAAATAAAAGGCAGAAAACATGTTTTGTTAGTTTTCCTGTGACAGATATGTAGGAGCGTTTAACGAGAACTGGATACGGCGCTGACAGCGCATGCGAGCTCCTGGTTTGCAATGCTGGTCATAGACGAATATGAGAGACATCAACAGTGAGATAAATCCCGTTTTAGTTGTTACACGAGCAGAAAATCTCACTCGCAAAGCTCCGCCCAAAGCCAGACGCCTACGCTCCCATCCGTTGCATTATACCTTCTAAAAATGGAAGCAATCATAAGCGTGCATATTTACAATCGTGGCTGCAGCAGGATCTACTTGCACAGTCAATTTCTTCAAAAGAACTACACAAGGGCCGCCGACGTGTCACCGACCGCCTAGTTTTGCAGTGAAAAGCCAGCATCCCATGCTTGCCTAGAGCTTGGCCGGCCTCGCGGACCAAGCGGGTTGCCACAATAGTGCCAGCACACTCGCACAGATGGAGTGGGCCGGCCTTCCGGAGCACAGCTAATGCCGAGCTTGTCAACTGAGCCGATTTAGTAACGTTGGTTGGCCCTTAAGATGTTGCCCTTTGACTTCCTTTTGACAGCGAAGCTGTTATACGCTAGGGTCTGGGGAAAAATGTGTACTCTCATGTCGACAAAAACTCCCCATTGGTTGTGGCAAGTATGATTAAATAAAAACAAAAAGCAGGGGCTACCAGCGTGAGTCAGCCTTCCTTGGCATTATTAGATAGTGAGGTCCTGATTCCTCGTTATCACCTCTAAGCATCGTCCTAGAAGTCGTCCTTGAGGTCGTCCTCTAAGCATCGTCTTCGAGGTCGTCCCTGAGGTTGTCCTAGACGTTGTCCTCGAGGTCGTCCTAGAAGTCGTCCGAGAGGTTGTCCTCTTGGCGGCGTCCTTAAAGTCGTCCTTGAGGTCGGCCTAGGCGTCATCCTCGAGGTTGTTCTAGAAGTCGTCCCTAAAGTCGTCTGAGAGGCCGTCCTAGAAGTGCCTTGAGGTCGTCTAGACATCGTCCTCAAGGTTGTCCTAGAGTCGTCTAGGCGTCGTCCTCGAGGTCGTCCTGGGCCGGTCCTAGAGGCTGTCGTAGACATTGTCCTCGAAGTCGTCTTTTAGGTCGTTCTAGATCTCGTCCTCTAGGCATCGTCCTAGACATAGTAAAGATAACAGCTTCGCTGGTCTTCCCATCTTCACGTGAAGTGGAAGGGCTCTACAATTTTTGTTGTGTTTACACTTCTGCAGTTTTACACTTCTACTCGGAATATAAACATCACCTTCTGGCGTAGTTAGCACCATCATATCAAGAATAATAATAGCAATGCAGTTGTAATCAAATTCTAAACAAGGAGGAAAAAAATTTAAGATGAAGGCGACAAAGGAAAACATCATAAATCTTGTATGAGTGATTAGCGTACAATCTTTGGGAAAACTGCTTTATTCTCCGCAGCATCATCACTTTCATCGTCAAGCAGCTGTGATATATCGGTTCTGGTCACCGCTCACTAATTTAATTTATCAGTTGAGCGCATTGTACCATCATGAACGTTGCAAGCGGAAACAACCAAGCAACATTTGAGAGATACCGTGCAGCTTCATTGATATCAGACTCGGCTTGATCATGTAAAAAATGCTTCGGTTGGTGACGGTATTATATGCCCACAAATATTCAATACAGTGCCAAACGTAGACAGTAGCAAAAAAAAAACGGAGGTGAAGTGCATCACGGTACATCCTGGGACATAGAATAGGACATGCAGAGTCCCAGTAGTGCCACGCTCTCGTCCACATACTCTTTCTATGGCTAGGCAGTTTAATTTCTCACCTCAGGCTGGGGCCATTTTATATATCTCGATTGTTTCGGATTACATTGTTCATTGTCTGCACATTTTTGTGACAATGTTGTGCTTATTGGTTCACAGACATCCCAAGTAATTGGAAAGACCCTTTGCTTGAAAGCAAATGTGCATTAAAAGTGGTGTATAAGAAACCACAAAATGTTGGCAACAGTTTTAGTTTCTGCAGGAGTGCGTAACGCATGCTTGCGACTTCTTGCATGTTATCGGAGTAGTTTTACTCGTCATGTGTAGCCATTGCTTGTTCAGCAAGGGCAATGTTTTTAGAACATCTTTTTGAAATAGTATAGAAAGAATAGTGAAGGTGAGAAAGGTGGAATGACTGACAGGTAGTGGTCACAAATGATCAGAGAAAATTTTCTAAGCATTGTCAGAATTATCACTGAGAGAGACCACAAATGAAGTTGTACAGTAAAACCTCGTTATAACAAAATGGGATATAACGAACTAATGGATATAACAAAGCAATCACAATTCCCCTTGCTTGCTGATAGTGGGAAGAAATGGACAGTGGCTATAACAAACTAATGGTTATAACGAAATAATTACGACCCCTCCTTTAACTTTGTTATAACGAGGTTTTACTGTACCTGTTGTCACAGTTCTTGAGCTTTAAATGCTATCATTTTGCTTCTTATCACATTTGTGCAATAGCCTGACCCAGTGTAAAAATAGATCTGCTGTAAATCATTGATTACATATACTCTTTGAAAATCTGTGTATTGTTAAGACAACTTGCAATTGTAGTCCTTGCTGCAATGCATGCTAATGTGAGATGGCATACTGATGGCAGTTTAGACACCTGCAGCGCTTCATGGGCACTTAAGAACTATGTATAGCCCAACTGTTGCGATAGTATGCTTAGTACACGAGTGACGATTGCGCCACTGTGTGCCCATCGAGCACACTAGGCGCTCAAGTGACTGGAGCGTGGCCGACACCCACGCTGCAGTGCACCCGCCCCTCAGTCTGCGCTTTGCCCCCATGCTTGTAACATGCATAGTCTTTTGTTATTGGCGTCCCATGAGTTCTATGAACTTTCTCCTGTTCCCACTGACCTGTTACTCAGAGACACTACACCAACCACTTGGACTTTTTTCACGCACTTCATCGGCATCAACGTCTAGGTGTCGGCACACGACTGACGCAGGGAGAAAGCGGCCAACCCCACGGAAACGCACACTCAGCCCGCGTCGGTCGGGCACCGAACAGCGTCACCAAATTGACTAGGCCTAAAACATCCGGCAACTTGTGACCACTATCTTGTTGCAGTGTATTGATGCTGAACAGTGGAGATTATTTAGAGCCTATAAACCTTGTAAAAATGTACCATTCTTCTCGAAACGATCGTACCGTGCCACACAGAAGTTTTGTCCTACCTTGCTTGTACTAGGCACAGGCATCCGATTGTTGAGCCACTTCTGGCGACGCTCGAGATTTGGACGATACATACGTTGGAGTCTCGTGCACTTCACATTGTTTGCACGTGACCTCGAGACACCGACAAGGCGCGAGAAAAAGCTACTGTGTGGTCGCACCTTTAACGTGATGCGAGCGGGGCAAATGAAGCCGTACTCGGCAACTCGCGCTTCTTTGCACAGTTGCTCGAGATGTTTGGGTGCGGGACGGCGTGCGTCATCTGCCCCATCGAGCGGCTGGTGCACAGAGGTGAAGACCTGTACATACCCACCATGGAGCAGAAGAATTCCCTGGTCAACAGGATTCTCAAGGCAATCACTGACATTCAGGTAAGACGAAAACCAACTCGGGGCAACTTGGGGCCAGTTCCCGCATTGGCATTTGACTGCAATCGAGTGCACCACACCGGCGCGCCTCTTATCGGGTAGACGTGGAACGCTTCCAATCTGTATATAACTAGACTGAAGGTTAAGAAGGGTACTTTGTAGACTCTAACCAGTTTCTTCAATGTTTCAACGTTTCGAAGCCGGCTCGGCTCCTTGTTCACGGGCGACTGTATGTGGGCCCAAAGGTAGCAATCTGTCATTGTTTTCTTTTCTGTTTTTGGGTGTGGCACATCGTAGCCCGTGTATATAGCTGTTTGTAAGCGTTCCGATGGATCGGTTCAGATTGTTGTTAGTATTTTGTATGTGCCAAGATTCTAATAAGAGCCGCTTTCTCCAGTTTGTTTCTCTGTCGAAAATGGAACTGCTGTCAAAGCTGATGACGTGGCCGGTCTTCTGAGCATGTTCCGCCAGTGCGTTGCCTTGGATGTCTTTCTTCCTTACGTCATACTTACGTCTGCGCAGACGTTCAGGAAAGTTCTTTGTTTCCCCCACATAAGAGGCGTCGTATTCAGCACAAGGAATTCGGTAAATCAGGCCCTGAGCTTTTTCACTTAGGGGACGATCCTTTGGAAGAGGAAGAAAATGGCCTATAATTGAGACCGGTTTATGCGTAACTGCGATGCCGTACGGTCTCAGAACGCGGGCTAGGACCTCGCTCGTGCCATGGAGGTATGGGACGCACATGCGGCTGGGGTTGTTTTTTTCTTGGATGGAGGAGGGTGACGAAGTTTCTTGTATATCTTGTGGCGTAGTTGTTTTTTCGAAGGTCTCGTTTTATAAGATTGACTTCCATTTTAAATGACTTCTTTGTTGAGCAGACTGTGAGGGTGCGTCGAAAGAGCACCAACACCACAGGCATTTGTGAGTTGTGGGTGGTCTGACGAGAAGTTTAGGTAGCGACCAGTGTGCGTTGCTTTCCTGTACACTTGGAAGGTTAAATGGTTCCCTGTTTTTTCACTGACACATCCAGAAATTGAAGGCTACCGTTAGACTCACGTTCGACCGTGAATCGAATGTCTGGATGGATGGAATTGAGGTGTTTGTGAAGGCGATCGACTTTGCTGGTCTTGGCAACACAGAAGCAATCATCCACATAACGTAGAAACAAAGTGGGTATGGGAGAAAACGTGCTTAGTCCTTTTGCTCTATGGCTTCCATTGTGAGGTTGGCTACCTTGACGGACACAACAGCACCCATTGCTGTGCCAACTACTTTGCTCGTAGAGGTGACCAGCGAAAGAAAAGTAGGTATTCGTCGGGCACAGCTCCAGTAGGCGCCTATATCTCATTCACCGAGAGGTGGGTTCTTTCAGGTAAAGTCGTGTTTGACGTGTGTGCCGTTCTGATAACAGACATTGCGGGTCGAATGGGAATACAGTCGCCGACCGATTATTCGGACTTCGCGGGGACCGAAAAACGTCCAAATAATAGAGCAGTCCGAAAATCGGCAGATTGAAAAACTTGCCTTTATTACTTCCAAGTGGGCTTAAAAAAGCCTTAAATGGTGCCTCGTTTCAGGTTACACCTCCGTTTCCGTTCGGCAACTTTCTGTTAGCTTGAGAATCGCTGCCTTCTTTTCTAGCGTTATGGTCGAGTACTTTCTGCGCTTCTTAACGACACATTGCGGTGGCTGAACAACAGATGGGGCCATGACGCCCAAGCCAGCGTTGTCCGAACAAGATGAGAGGCGCAAATTCACGAGCGCAAAATGGTGACTGGCGACGCCCGACGACGCGAAGGAACGGAAAAACAAAGCAAAACGATAATGACGATGATGATGACGTGCAGCTAAATGGAAAAAGGGCTAGCATAGCGTCACCTAGCGGTAAAACTCGAGTACTCAAGTAGCTGCCAAGCCAAGCCAATCCATTTGCAGCCAACAACAACAAAATTCAAAATGGCAGCTTCTCGGTGGTGTTTTCCTCCGATCGCTCGCGACGATTTTGTCCGAATAATCAAACTTTCGGACTTCAAGCTGTCCGAAACATTGGTCGTGAATATACACTATTTCTATGGGGTAAGTCACGGTTCCGCCTTTAGGTCCGAAGAACAAGTCCCAATTATCGGAGTCCGAAAAATCGGTTGGCGACTGTACTCGTGAAGAGAGATACCCCATCAAAGGAAACAAGGCACTCATCGTCGTTCAACTGCAGGTCCGAAGTGAGTTCGATGAAGTGGACTGTGTTCTCGACATGTATGTTGGTCTTTCCCATGAGTGGAAGAAACAGACGATGGAGATAATATTACAGCGCTCGTAATGGTGACGTCGTAAAGTCGACAATGGGATGAAGTGGAATTCATGACTTCTGTATTCTTGGTAAGCCGTAGAACGCAGGTGTTGAGCTGTTTCGGCTGATGAGATTCAGGTAGAGGGCTTTAGACTCCAGATATTAATGCGAATAGCATTCTTTGGATACTTCACGCACTTTTCGTCTATGTATCTATCTATCTATCTATCTATCTGGCTATCTAACCTCTTACGCCGAGGGTCGATAAATAAATAAAACCCATCCTTTGGGAATGATTATCTACGTTAATGCGAATAGCATCAAACGGTGCGGAGTTATGCGCGTTCGTCAGGTGGCCGGCACACTCTAGATACGCCAGCCCACTCTTGAGGCGATTCTAAATTTGTTGACACTTTCACAGCCCTGCGCACGATCTCCACAGCCCAGCACGTGCGTTTGTGTCACTTAGGAAGGCGAGCAAAGCACGCACTCATACGCACAAACACTCAAAATGGTACCGACCAGACTTTCTGGCGTCTCAGCTAGTCTCAACCAACGGTACTCTAAACGGTTGTTTATATCTTTACCATAGGACGCGCCTTACAGCGCTGTCACAGCTACCGGTGCGCGCGGTTCCATGCACGAGGGCTCATTCCGCTTTCGTGAGGGTGAGCACGGCCGCTGCATCACCCTCTCCCGAGCTCGGGAGAGGGTGAGCTAGGGCAGTGCTAAGCCTCACGAGAGCGGAAATGAGCTCTCGTGCATGGAACGCGCGCGATGATAAAGATATAAACAGGTGTTTAGAGAGCCTTGAATGACTGCCTTCATAGCTCTGTGGTTAGCGCGTCTGCCTGCTGATCAAAGGGTCAACGGTTCGAATCCCGCCGGCGCCGGTCTTTTTTACTTATTTATCGACCCGCGGCGTAAGAGGTTAGATAGCCAGATAGATAGATAGATAGATAGATAGATACATAGACGAAAAGTGCGTGAAGTATCCAAAGAATGCTATTCGCATTAAAAAAGACTGGCGCCGGCGGGATTCGAATTGTTGACCCTTTGATCAGCAGGCAGACGCGCTAACCACAGAGCTATGAAGGCAGTCATTCAACACACTCAAAACACTTGTTTATATCTTTACCATCGCGCGCGTTCCATGCACGAGGGCTCATTCCGCTCTCGTGAGGCTTAGCACGGCCCCTAGCTCACCCTCTCCCGCGCTCGGGAGAGGGTGATGAGCGGCCGTGCTCAGCCTCACGAGAGCGGAATGAGCCCTCGTGCATGGAGCGCGCGCGCACCGGTAGCTGTGACAGCGCTGTAAAGCGCGTCCTATGGTAAAGATATAAACAACCGTTTAGAGTACCGTTGGTTGAGACTAGCTGAGACGCCAGAAAGTCTGGTCGGTGCCATTTTGAGTGTTTGTGCGTATGGCGCGTGCTTTGCTCGCCTTCCTAAGTGACACAAACGCACGTGCTGGGCTGCGGAGATCGTGCGCAGGGCTGTGAAAGTGTCAACAAATTTAGAATCGCCTCAAGAGTGGGCTGGCGTATCTAGAGTGTGCCGGCCACCTGACGAACGCGCATAACTCCGCACCGTTTGATGCTATTCGCATTAACGTAGATAATCATTCCCAAAGGATGGGTTCTGCTGATTTTTATTGAAAATAGCGTAAAGTGCTTTCTTTAAGATTCCTTGAATTTTAATGCGAATAGTATTCTTTGGATACTTCACGCACTTTTCGTCTATGTATCTATCTATCTATCTATCTATATATCTATCTGGCTATCTAACCTCTTACGCCGCGGGTTGATAAATAAATAAAAAAGACCGGCGCCGGCGGGATTCGAACCGTTGACCCTTTGATCAGCAGGCAGACACGCTAACCACAGAGCTATGAAGGCAGTCATTCAACGGACTCTAAACACCTGTTTATATATTTACCATCGCGCGCGTTCCATGCACGAGGGCTCATTCCGCTCTCGTGAGGCTTAGCACGGCCCCTAGCTCACCCTCTCCCGCGCTCGGGAGAGGGTGATGTAGCGGCCGTGCTCACCCTCACGAGAGCGGAATGAGCCCTCGTGCATGGAACGCGCGCTGCACCGGTAGCTGTGACAGCGCTGCAAAGCGCGTCCTATGGTAAAGATATAAACAACCGTTTAGAGTACCGTTGGTTGAGACTAGCTGAGACGCCAGAAAGTCTGGTCGGTACCACTTTGAGTGTTTGTGCGTATGGCGCGTGCTTTGCTCGCCTTCCTAAGTGACACAAACGCACGTGCTGGGCTGCGGAGATCGTGCGCAGGGCTGCGAAAGTGTCAACAAATTTAGAATCGCCTCAAGAGTGGGCTGGCGTATCTAGAGTGTGCCGGCCACCTGACGAACGCGCATAACTCCGCACCGTTTGATGCTATTCGCATTAACGTAGATAATCATTCCCAAAGGATGGGTTCTGCTGATTTTTTATGTCGGGTCTTTCAGTAGCATCGTGTACGCTTTAGTGTTCAGAAGTCTGTGCACCTCCTTCTCATAGTCCGCGCGTTTTTTACGGAGACAACTTGAACACTGTGTGCCCGAGGTTTTTCTGGCCATCGATGAATTTGCCAAGTCTGCTGCTTCCTCGGCCACCATGAGGAAAGGACTGGAACACGAGAAGAAGCTTGACTCTCTCCGAGGTCGGCCCCAACACCCTCAAACTTTGAACAAGGGTTTCGTCAAAAACATCTCTTCGAAAGTTTTCTCTCCAACCGAGACACTAGTTTTGCCGAAAGGAAAAATCTTTAACTTTACTTCTGTACATCCTCTCTTGCACTGATGGCAGCTTCCGTTGCCATCAGTGAATGAGATATGCCGCCTACTAGAGCTGTGCCTGACGAATACCTACTTTTCTTTTGCTGGTCGCTTCTACAAGCAAAGTAGTGGCACAGCCATGGCTGCCGCTGTGTCCATCACGGTAGCCAACCTCACAATGGAAGCCATAGAGCAAAAAAATTGACCGCATCTCCACATGGTGAATGATGTTGGTTGGGGCGAAGCTCTGGTGGTGCTTGTCTGCGTAGACGCTGAGCCGCAGCATGCCGAGCCTTTCGTTCGTTTTCATCCATGTCAGAAAGAGAATGTGTGGTATGGAACGTGGTTATATAGGTATGCATTTGAGCATTTGACCGCAGCGCCCTCTCGTCTATAAACGTTGAGCCAATGCATGCAAAGTTTAACGCGATTATATAAGCATTTGACCGCAGCGCCCTCTCCTGTATAGACGTTGAGCGGCTACATGCAACGTTTCATCCATGACAGAAACCCCAGGTCTTGAGTTACTACCACATCTCAGAGCCCCCTACTCGTCCTGTCGCTGCGCAAACAGATTTCAACATTTTTTTTCATCTTTGTTTCTTTTTTTTTTTTTGCTTTACACAAGCACGTGAGCTCACAAGCTCGTAATTTTTTTATCTTTTTTTCTTTTTTTTTTGCCCTACACGAGCACGTGATCTCACGAGCAGAAGCACGAGCACCCGACGCCGGCCTACGGCGGACGGACATACGGACATGGCTAGCCCCTAAGGAGCTTCGCCCCTAAAAGCCCTAAGCACGTTTTCTCCCATACCCACTTTGTTTCTACGTTATGTGGATGATTGCTTCTGTATTGCCAAGACCAGCAAAGTTGATTGCCTTCACAAACACCTCAATTCTATCCATCCAGACATTCGATTCACGGTCGAACGCGAGTCTTAACGGTTGCCTTCCCTTTCTGAATGTGTCCGTGGAAAAACGGGGAACCTTTTAACCTTCCAAGTATACAGGAAAGCAGCGCACACCAGTCGCTACCTAAACTTCTCGTCAGACCACCCCACAACTCACAAATCCTCTATGGTGTCGGCGCTCTTTCGACGCGCCCTCACGTTCTGCTCAACAAAGAAGTCACTTAAGATGGAAGTCAATGTTATAAAACGAGACCTTCGAGAAAACAACTACCCCACAAGGTTTGTCAACAAGATATACAAGAAACTTCGTCACCCTT